>LAPY01000053.1:290142-301893 GCA_000970635.1 Eragrostis tef
CCCCCCCCCCCCCCCCCCCCCAAAAAAAAAAATGTAGTACCACAGAAGACCATAGTGCCGATCTGGTCCAATATATCAGGTTGCACTAGCTTACAGAAATCCAGCATATGCGATAACCATGTGATGCTGTTTGATATTATTTTGAAAAAATAACGGTAATAACGCTAGCAATAACAGCAAAGTCAATGTCTCAAGAAAGTTGGGGTAAGCCAACGGTGCAGCAGCTGCACAGCCATGGGAAACCACTCCACTAACTTATTGAAAAGTGACAACTCACGGGACAGAGCGTTGTGGCATTATGGGTAAGACGACAGCACTCCAGGGTTGGAGTTTGAGGCATTTGCTAAAGAAACAGGCGCACTTCTGAATCTGGACTACACGACGAGTGCAATGATGGAGCTTGAAACAAAATTAACAGGTTGGCAATCTACGTCTCTGTAGACTTGTGCCATCAACCAGAGGATTAGACTAACATTTAGGCCAAAAAATCTACAGCAGCATAACAATTTCTATCGGTTGTTTGTCCTACTGTAATTCCCTAAAAAAAAACAATTTCTATCGGTCATGTGGGAGGGCATGACCCTTGCTGACACTAGAGAAGCTCCGCCAGTGAGGGCTTGGTTTGCCAGGCTCAGTAGCTCCATCTTCTGGTAGAACATGGAGACAGATGTCTCATAGCACATGCGTGCAAGGAGCATGGTGCACAGGGATCCCACAAGGAAGTCATGGTTGAAAATGTTGTAGCAAGGAGGTGAGTGTGTGCACACCAGAGTGCGTGCAAGGAGCATGGTGCACAGCCACCTTAGAGCTAGGAGCTGGATCTAGGTGCGCTGTATCATTGAGCCCCTTCTATTCCACAACCAACCTCCAACCAACATATCACTAATATCAAGGACGAAAATATGGCTGCGGCTGCCACTTTCTAGTCCTATCTGCGCTGCAGCTACAAACACTGAATGCACAGAATCCTATATCAAACACATATTGAAACCCACCAAAAACCTTCAGTGGTTTGGCTAAAACTAGAAACCTGCAGAGGTTTCAACCTTCAACAGAGTCCAGCTGAAACATGCCGAATCCTAATACATGGAACATGAAGCTTGGTACAAGTTACATAGCAATTTCTAATTAGGTTAGTGGCTGGTCACCGATTTTATATTATACTCTTCCACTTGAACTTGATGACCCACATCTAGGTCAACATACAAAAATGGCATTTGTTGATATGCCCTTAATACTTTCAATTTTCTTTCGTGTGCTTCGGTTGTCAATATAAACCTAGGAAGTCATGAACAAAGACATGTTTCGACGACCCTGCCAATGTCTGCTGGAGCCTAGAAGTACTAACTTAACAAAAATCTTGAATGAGCTATTAGCAGTGGCACTTAGAAATAAAATCTACAGACATCTTGGGCTTTGACGGTATCAACAACTAAATAAGATAGCCATCCTACAAAGAGCGCTGACAAAAGAATGAAAGAAAACGATAAAGTAACAAACGGTACAAAGCTAGAGTGCAAAAGAAATTAGAGGCATATGGAAACAATACCATTTACAGCTGCCTCCAAAAATTGATCAGAGTTCAACGAAGAGAGTGCCGTATGGACTAACGGATGTGATGCAAGTTCAGATGCAGAGATTCTGGCAGGAAGAAGACTTAAAATCAATTCATGAAGTCTATAATGTCAGATGGCTGTGGTGTAAAGAGTACAAACTTTGGAAGTGTGACAACAGCTAAACTTCCAAGGAATGATTTATTACAATCAAAACACCAGAAGCTGCATACCCATGACAGAAACGAAGCCAAGAAGCAAAACCCTCCAAAACCTGAAAAAAAAAATCGAGGTCAACTAAATCAAAGGTATGTAGGAATCACGCATTTTATGTACTTCTAGATTCATAACAAAAAAAAAGAGCCTTGAAGTGGCAATCCGAACACAGCACCTCATGAAAGATAACATAAAGTTAAGAGGTTGTTGTTTGAAAAGATGGAAAGGTTTGTTAACACATACTACATCAGTAGACTGTGGTATGCTTATGCAACATACACATCACATTTCCATGGCAGATACATATCCACAGTTCACACCATGCCCTGGTAAGAATCCTAGTGCAGAGGCCAGAACATGACAGTAATGACAGGCAACTACAATGTTTATCTGGAGTACAATATGAATAGAATATAAGGAGGTGGCATCATCCATGTGGGAAAGCAATTGATAACCATCAAAGGAGTTGAACAACAACTACTAGTTCAAAATTACACCCCAACGGCATGAAGAAGGAAAAGTAGCATGTATAGGAACAAAGAAGGAAACTAGCCCATAAAAGAACAAATAATTGAAGCACTGTTGTCTCCATAGATTTTGATGCATAAGTATTAAAGATTGAAGAGGAGAAAACTAACTTGTTCTTTCAGATGATCAAAAACCAAGCAAGCAGTCAATAAGCTTATAGCAACATTAGCAGATGACCGAAGGTCACCCTCAAATTGTCTGCGCCTTTCAGGACGAGCTGCAATTTTATAGCTCGAAGTTTCCTGTAAACATAGAATTGATCAAGGAATGATTTCTGGACGACAGAAAAGAGCAGAGGCTATTAGGCATCCATATCAGAACAAAAACTATTATGCACCTGAGGCAGAATTATCAGAAGTTCAAGAAATCCTGGGATAAATTCTGGTTGAGCTTTCATTTCTTCGCTTAGCCAATTCACAATTCCACCAGCACCCCAGTCCTCTACAGGTACATGCACAGCCAGAGCAGCAATTGCAATACAAATCTGAAGATGATGCAGAGAGCGGAGTGTCACAATAACTGTGTCAGCAAATTACGCGTCAACAAAAAAACTGTGTCAGCAAAAGCAACACCTACTAATTGATAAATTCAAACAATTACCTGTGTTCTAACTTTTGGTGGTCCCTTATTAAATTTTTTCAGCAATACCTGCAGATGTAACCAAGCCAAATGAAAAGAAACAGTGCTCAAAAGGTTAACCAGAACTTATAATAGAGGAAACAAATAAAGATATCATGTAGGAGATAGGATGCATTGCAATAGGAGTTTTGGAAACTGAAAATGACTGCTCATCACAGTGGGGCATGATTATACCCTACACTGTTCAAAGTAGCAGCCGCCTGTAGGTCTACATTGATATGTTCACAGCAGTAAAATTTCAAGGATTAGCAGTTTCACAAGCCTGGAAGTGCTAGAAAAGTGTTTAAGTGGTCTAATGAAAAGAAAGGTGTGTAAGTTTAGCAATTTCATAGTAGTTTCCTAGCAGCTTCCTCTAGCTTAGTGGGTAAGACGTCTTCTCCTTGGTCAGTCTCCCCTTGTTTAATATAGTTATACATGCCCACAGGCCTAATGACTTGATTCGCTATCCCTATTCAAAGTGAGAGAAATGATGAAGTCTGTAGCGGTAGATTAGCATGGTTACATGCAACTAGAATCTTCTTAGCTACATTTTGTGGAATTGGGCAGGGCGTGCACAATAACTTGGATGCATTAGAAATTATTTCTTTCTGTTAGGTGCAGGAGTACAATAACAGAGTTTGCTACTTTGTTTTCACAGTTTAGTCAATCAACATGTAACCACATAAAATGCTTCAATTTGAAACAAAATCCGGAGTATTAATGAATGAGTGGCTCAACTTCTGAAAACATGGCCTCATATGCAAAATAATGCGATGGGGCTAAAATCTTTGGTTGTGTCCTGTATTTCTGTTCTAATTTAAGCTGTGGATACAGAACCATATATTGCAAATCCAATTTCAAGGAAGTGAAACAGCAGCAATACTGTACAGTTGGGTGGCCCGTAGCAAACCACTTTCTGCAATTTAGAATATTATTAAAACTCGTTAAAGAAACTACAAAAGATGATGCTTACATATAAAGAATCTTGTAATGGTCGAAAAGCTTCTGAGGGCAATTCTTCAAAGTCCCTTTGTACCTAAAAATAGGATGGAATATTCAGGACTATATTAAAATCCAAGCTACTATAGTAGGGGATTCCCCTACTGTATTTCCCAAGATAGGTCATGAGGATAATGCTTCCTTACCTTGCTTCTGAGAGTTTGAGAGCAGAAGATGAGAGTCTCCAGGTTACTGCTTTCATCATGAAGTAAACTATCAGCTACCTGCGAGAGGAGAACGGGGAATACATTTGAATGTGATCAAGTTTACTGCCATATATAAAACAGCTACGGCATGCTACAATTTAAAAGGGTTCCATGTTGAAAGGTACTCTAAATTTCATACGAACACAGTCTGCACTTTAGGTAAGTTGAAAATTTAATAACACCGAAAAAAAGCGTCAAGCTTTGACATCATCACTGCAAAGAATATCTCTACTCATTTCAGCTTGTTCAATCAATGTTTTTTAGCAGTGAGTACAGGTGATTGGACAGCTGCAGCTGCCCATCACAATCGAACATACTAGGGAGAACCAAACTCGATGAGTCAAGTACATGTCCAGTCTATCAGAGTTGCAGCGAAGTCTAAATAATACTTGAATGAATCTTAATTTGCAAGTTCGCAGCACCCAAGCAACATAGTCTCTCAAGAACCAGGTAACATCACGAATAATCTTAAAGGAACAGATTACTGATAAGATCCAAATATATTGTAAGCTCTGCTCTTTTAACTTTCCAAAACTACTATATAGTACCAGTAGAATTGACCAAAAAGTCCTACATTACCTGTTCCAGCAGCAGACTAGCACCTCGAGCTGACACAAATCCAACCACAATTCCCAACCCCTGCTACAAACCGATCACAAACTTGCAGGACCACCTCCTAATTTTTTGCGCCGCTTGTGGCCGAATCCACAGAAATGCCCCCAATTACACCCCGTAACGACCCAAATTCGCAGCCTACACTGCTCCCATCACGCCCGCGACTAACTGCTCCGTAGTGACAGGGTGAATCAAAATGGAACCGAAGAAGCGTCCGCACCTGCCAGGCGTCGAGCGTGTGCTGGAAATCCTGCAGCCATCGGTCGGCCGCTGTGCGGATGGCGTCGTCGGGGTGGTGATACAGCGCCGCAAGCGCCTCCTTCACCGTCGCCGTCGCCTGCGCCTCCATAGAGGTGACGACCCCCGCCGAGCCCTACCTACCCCTCCTTCCAGCCGCTCCTCCTATCGCCGCCGAGCGCCGACGGATTCCTCCGGCACGGTGGATCTGCGGGCTGCGCGCCGGGGAGATTCGGTGGGTAGGGTTTTAGACAGAAATTTTGAAACGAACTGGGAAACGGGGGCGAAGAGACCAGTCTGTCTGCGCTTGGCTCCGCGTGCGTGCGGGATTCGACGAGTCGAGATGGAGGAGATGGGTTTGTTTTTTAAAAATATATATATTTCTTTGTTTTTTGCGCGTTAATATTAGTCGTGATGCCAGGTGTGATGAGTTGTCTCTCTCTATGCAGGTGGGCCGGGCTCTGGTGGATGTGAAACTGTTCATTGTTTCCTTTTGTTTTGGGGATCTTTTGGGGGATTTGGCGATTGCTGTTGTAGGACACTTTGGGTGGATCTTGAAAGCAAATGTTCTGGGTGTTGGTGATTATGTTTAAGATATATCAAATAAAATGAAAAGTGTGCTTTTGTAATCATGAGTTTGTAGTATGATTGGTTGGTGCCAACCGATCATGTTATGCTTTGATTTGCATAGTAATATATGCATTTTTTATACTTGTTTGTCCTCAGTTTTTAAATATATGATACCGTTGATTTTTTAATGAACTTTGACAAATAATATATTTTTAATTAATTATTCGTATAATATGAAACAAATGTCATTGGATTTATTATCAAAGCCCATTAATGTTAATTTTTAAATTTAGCTACTTGATAAATATTTATAGATAACATGAATGGTAAAAAAAAGACATCATATATTTAAACCGTATCCGTTTGAAAAAAATATTTAAAACCGAGGAGAGTACCAATGATATTATTATGGTCATCTGAAAAAATATTATTTTGCTTACTTTGTTGGAAGACATTTGTGTATATGACCTTTCCGAAAAGAAGTGTTCTAAAGTTTAAACCCTCTAACGTGTTGAATTGAACTCCTAATTAATAGGTTAAAGGCTCCATGCATTATTTATTGGGTTTATGAGCTTTATAGTGCAGGATAGATGCATCATATGCTCAATGAAAAAACCTGATACTCTATGAACTTGTTGCTTTGGTATTCCTTTTTGTTGTATTCGTTAATGACGTACATGTAGGAGCAAGGCTGATTTGGTATCGATACTGGTCAAGAAATACTACAAATATGTGTTGCAGTTTTAAACATACCCCCTCTGACCACAAATACAATATATATTTAGTTTTGTCCCAAGTCAAAATTTGCTTCTCAATTACAAAGAAAACAATAAATATTGACAACACAAAAATAATGTTACTAGATTCATTGTAAAGTGGGCTATGCCTGTCATAATATGTAAATCTTTTAGTTGAAACAATATATATTTGTATATATAATTGGTCAAGGTTTAAAAAATTGACTTAAGACAAAAGTTTAAAGGGCCATTGTATTTGTGGATGGAAGGGGTATTATTGTTGTCCACGAGACAAGATCACATACTATACTTGCAATGCTCGTAAACAAAGGAACCAAATCAGTAAGAAAGCTTTCTTGGAAAAGGAAACTAGCTCATGATCTCGTTTCCATAATTTTCAAACAAAACTTTAGTTCAAAACTATAAGTGCTTTTTATTTCACGATGAATAAATCTATTTATCTCAAATATCATCTGTCTAACACAAACACATGCTCACAATGTTAATGTTAAATTACTCCATTAAGGCGCTAATGACACGCAGCTGGAATAGCTCAGTTGGCCAGAGCGTGTGGCTGTTAACCACAAGGTCGGAGGTTCGAGCCCTCCTTCTAGCGATCATTTTTTATGCTCCGTGCGCTGTTCATTTCGATTTGGGCTGGGTCACAATTAGGCCCAAGTAAACAGGGCCTCGAAAAAAGTGGATTCGAGAGTCATGTTTTTTTTTTGTCTCTGATTTTTTTTTTCCAATTCCCTCAAGACGAGGTATAATCTCGTTCTGGATGTATGTTCTCTTTGCCACTGGCAAGCTATCAAACACTGCCTCTTCTCTCTAAGGAAGGAATAACTTAAATCCTCTAAACGATATAAGTTACTCAAACCAATTACTGATTTTTGTTGTTGCATGTAATCTAATTACTGCCATTTTTGCATATAGAGTAATCTAATTGGATATATACACAAATGTTCACAAATAACATCACACTATCTCCTCACTCTAATCCATACTGCTAGCACGCCTCCTAACACACTTACACCACGCGCATTTCCGTCTGCTTTGCTCCAATGATCGACGTTGCCACACATATACATACACACCCAAAGACCCATGGCGATATTGTGCCCCGCAACCTGCAAGAACTAGAAGTAGAGCCCATCCTTGTAGCCGCAGCTACCCAACAGCAGAGCCTGCGAGTCGTACTCCGTTTCTATCTCTCCCATGCCATGCTCTTCGAATCCCACAGTTTGCCTCGGAGCCATGGCCACGACAGCATCGCCGCCGCCACAGCCGGTGATGTGGGGCCCTTCCGCCACGTCGTTATCAACCACCAGGCTGCAGTAGTAATCCAAGAAGCTTCCCTGGTTCAGCATTTGGGGGGCGCCGGTGCTGCCGCAATGGCTGACCGCCGGGGCCGCCAGGGCTTCTTGGCGTTGGTCGTAGAGCTTGGCTGCCGTTGCGGTGGTGTCGGGCGGTGAGCAGAGGAGAGTGGCGGCATGGTTGTGGTGAAGGGTACTACTGCTTTGCTCGGTTTCGGAGGATTTCCTTTTGCTGAACACTCTGCACAGCACCCAGTCCTCCTGCATCACGGCGCAAACGTCCATTAGCGTGTGTGAGGAGATGCTACCTGGATGCATGCAATTGAAGCTAGCATGCAGGACACGACAGATAAGCTTTCCTTTTTTGCCCTTCACAACTCAAGATGTATTTTTTTCTTTTTTATTTAAATAACACAGAGAGAGCATGTGGCATGGCATATATGTGGCCTTTTTCATTTTGCTTGTCATTTTCGACAGCGACATGTGTCCTGTCCTGATAAAAAATCTAAGGATATTCAAGTGTATCTTTTATGGATAACAATAGCCAGCCTCATCATTTTGATGACACACAAATCGTAAGGCATTTCAACACATACGCTGTTTGCAGTTTTAAAATGACGACCGCCCATAATTTCAGCACGACGTTTGATGAGCGCGTGTATAGGAAACCGAGGGAAGATAATAACATGATAACACTTGTTGGCTGATTATATTTTCTTTTTGCAGCATAATAATCGTTAGAAAGCTAATATAAGATATGTGGTCCTCCTTTTTGTGCAGTTATCTTACTGCTAAAGAATTTAGTGCCTTTCTTTTGACATCATACAGATGTATATATATATATGCTTGATGATCAAATATTCAAAGGTATACCTTTGGTGGTGAGTTTGGTGTCTCGAGGCGAAACTCATGCATGACCCAGCTGGTTTTCTGTCCATTAGGAGCACGCCCAAGGTAGAACACCAATGTCTTCCTCATGCCAACCATTGTACGCGTGCCTGGCTCATGGACCATCCGATCTTTGCCCGTCGCCTTCCAATAACCAGTCTTTGTGGCACGGTTCGTCCTCGAACCCGTGGCGTACTTCCTGTCTCTAAAGCTGAAGAAATACCACTCCTCTGCAGTGAGCTTAGCCATATCTGGGGACAAATACTGGATCAAATTAAACCACTTCTTGTATCATTTTTTTCTTTTTAGAGTGACATATCGTTACTTATTGTGTGGAACAATATGTTCACATACATGTATCGTGTCTACAGTTATGTTGACATACATGAATCATATGATTCATGTATGTTTGATGAAGCACACGAAGCATATGACTGGACTGGACATGTACATGCATGTGAAGTGCTACAGAGCCAATATAGTGACGTTGTTATGGCCCTAGAAGCGGACTGGGTTGGCCATATTTGAGTTGGAGCTTTGTGAGACACCATCGTAAATTATTGGTGCTCTAGCTAGCTATCCGACGAGCATGGGATATACTTCTGCTCCAAGTAACCCGAATGCATGACATATATGTCTTATCTAACCGTGTGATCAGAAGAAAATTCTCTCGTATCTTCTTCGAAATAAGGCTAGAAGCCACGTCGATCCTACATATAGGAGATATACATGAATAGGGGGTATATGTATATGATATTTAAACTCCAGCCCTTACAGAAGTGACTAGACTTGTTTCCAATACAACTAAGCCTGAAGTGGGTAGACCTGTATGCGGTAGACAGTATAATAAAAATTTAAGCAATTCGCTAAGGTCTTGTGTCTAATAAGTTAAGTAATTACTACTCCCTCCATTCTTTTGTTGATGTAACAAGTTCATTCACCCTGTTCGCCTGGCTTCTTTGCAGCAGCTATTTTGCAGCAGCTACAGTGTTTCAGTTATTTGTTTTCCAGCCGCTACAGTGTTTCTGCAGCATCTACAGTATTCGCAGTTATTTTTCTGCAGCCGCAGCTGCAGCCTGCCGAACAGCCTCTTGTTGTCTGAAATGACAACAACAACAAAAAAGAATGGAGGGAATATCTCTCATTGATATATTTGATTGATAAGGAGCAAGGACCAACGTACAACAAGGGACGCACGAAAATGGACTTGCTTTCCAAAATGAAAAATAGGCAAACTCAGTGGAGAATGTTGGTTCTAAGGCAAAACTTGATGACATGAGTATCGTTCATTTTTACATATAATATAGCCAAATAAAGTGACCCAATTTAAAAAGTGAGAGAGATCAGGGACAGACCAATTAGACAATTAACGACGGCAATGATGCATGGTATGCAATTAATCTTACCGGGAAGCTCCCATGGCTCGCGAGCGTGGAGGTCGACCTCGACCAAGGTCCCCGACTCGACCCTCTCGTTGGCCACCTTCTTGCGCAGGTAGAAGGACACCAGTTCCTCGTCGCTTGGATAGAACCGGAAGCCCGGAGGCAGCGCCGAATCCATCTCTCTCAGCCCCATCGATATATGCTACTACCCTCTTCTGTGCAATTATTCAAGCCAGCAACAACAGAGCGCTCTTCGTCTCAATCCTCTTCTTCGTCCCTTAAGCGAGACCACGCGTTAATAGGAACCTTCCAGTACTATAACTTTGCTGCAAGAGGAAAGTGAAACGAACGGCGCAACGATGGAGTCTCATATATAGGGAGCAAGAGGACTCTAGCTAGCAGGCTGTGTATATCGTCTCGCTATGGCTAGCTAATCCAGAGCTGGGTCGTTGATGGAATATCGCATTATCTAAATTATTTGCAAGACGGGTTATTAGGGACGGATGGAAAACTGAAACATCCTTGTCCATCGGCGTCTTGATCTGCCCCAGACGATGCTCAGCTTCGTCAGCTTCTCACGCGTCCTGTGTTGGAAGAAGTTACACAGGACAACTGTGGCAAGGAAACTCGTTAAAGTCTCGTGCTTCAGGGCACCAACACCATCCGCACAACTTGGATTATTTTTTAAAATAAGTAACTAGACTGTTGATAGTGCTAGATTACCAAAACTTAGAAGAAGGAAAAAACCGAAAGGTCCAAACAGAAAATAGATCTCGCTCGAAGCTATCCTCTATGTTGTGCTTGGGAAAATTGCTATGAGAATAAAAATGGTATGGCCGAGGTTTTTTTTTCACCTCAAAATGGCTCGTGGATATAACCTATGACAGTACTATACCATTGAGAAGGCGTATGTAGCGATCTGCAGTTTTACCATCGTGCACCGCATATGCGGTAACCATAAAAAAACTGTAACTTAAATGTTTTTTTTTCTCTGTGCATAGAGTGTAGATAATCTGATTGAAGAAATTAGTCTAATCGGGTACCATGTAGTTCTATTGCAAACAACTTATGCCCTTTTAATTGTCTGTACATATTTTTTTTGAGATTTTTAACCAACCATGAGACATATTAATTATCTAGCAATTTATTCGAGTCCATCTATTTTTACCTATGAAATGCACCTCAACTATTTTAGGGCTTAACTTCGAGATGTTAATCCAACAAATCAGAAGTGCAACCCATATTTACCAGAACAAAAAAGCTTACCTTGCGCGTTTAAAGCCTCTTAGCCTAGCTAGCTAAAGCAAGAATCAGCGTGTACCTAGTGATTGGCGAAGCTATGTGCACACACAGGGGAGAAGCTGACTAGACCGCGCGCAAGAGTCCTTTGCCTCTACGTGGAAGGCAGTGACGCCGGATGCTCAAATAATCCACATTGTTTTACGACAGAAATTAAGGTTGTTACGTGTGAGAGAATGTTTGCATGCATGTCACGGGGAGAAAATTAAATACTACTAATCATTAATGATCCCGCGCACGTAACCTAGGCTTGATTCCCCACCAGTGCGAGTAGCATCATCATCTAAACCATAGCTATGGCTGCTACAAGCAAGCAAGAGATCTTAACTACGCTACTGAACGAAGCATCAGAAGCCACTAATCGAAAACTACAAGGCATGTGATGAGCTAAAGCTAGTAGTTGCGATTGCGACTCGGCCGTTCGGGAAAGCTACAAGGACCCCGCTTCGATTCGACGGCTCGATCCTTCCATGGCTGAGGAGTGAGGAGTTAATTAATTAGCCCGCCGCAATCAATAATCAACGGTTGGTCGACGTGGACGTGATTAGAGTAGAACACGGGCGGAAGGAATCGCTGGCGTGTGGCTT
>LAPY01000053.1:302508-321544 GCA_000970635.1 Eragrostis tef
GTAGAACACGGGCGGAAGGAATCGCTGGCGTGTGGCTTGCCGCGTCGGTCCAAATTAGCGCACGCGGCTGGCGCTCCGGCCGTTTAGCGAGCCCTAGTTAATTTGTACTAGCATCTCTTTGTCAAATAAATTAGTATACTATGTTCAGAACGGCGACGCGGCAACAGTGAATGCGCGGCGCGGCGGGCTGCATGACACTGTTGCACAATGCCGTTACATTCCGTAGGCCTACCGGATGAACAGTTGGAGGCCCGGTTGCGAGGCGGGAGTTGCGTCGGAATCTCGGCGGAATTCTACTGTTTCATTGGCAGTTCCGCCAAAAGATGCCATATAGTAGACAACACCTCACAGCCACCAGTTGTTGTTAAACTTTAAACAAAATGGTTATGTGTTAATTAAGACGATGTCCTTTTTAAAATAAACAGAACAATCTGTATGCGACATGACCAATTAATTGATTATTCATTAGGTTTAACACTACAGATGCACGGTAGCATTGAGCAGCTTGATCCAAGGATATCAAAAGATCTTACGTAATGTGAGGTTGATTGAAGAACAACAAGACTAGAAAGAGTTTGAGGAACAGTTCCGTTTTAAAGGAGAAACTGATCGCCAAAACGGGAAATTTTGGCAAGGGAGAATATGCTGATGGTGAAGCAACAACGATTGGGACACATGCATGGAAATCTAATAATGGAGCTTGGGCTTCGCATCAAAGCTTTACCAACAGTCTTTTTTTTTTAGAGAAGCTTTACCAACAGTCTTAATTTAATGGAAGAAGTCCATTTTACTACCCTCAAGTATCCATGTAGTTCACTTAACGATTTAAACTAATTTTTGGTCCATTTTACTCCCTGTAACTATTTAAATTGGTTCAATTTACTCCCTCATGAAATTTTTCTTTTTTGTATCTCTAGGTACGCATCATGTTTGAGTGTGAAATTTAGTCAGATTATAGTTTAGAACATACCTTATGTTAGAAAAATGTTTACAGAATTTTTTTAAAAATTTTTTGTATGTGGAAAGTGTGCAATACAATTTTGACATACAAGATAGAATAATGCAAGAAAATATATTTAGAAAAATCTGGAACGATTTTCTAGTGTAGAGGATGATGTCATCTACCATCCTACAAAATTTGAGTTTCAAATATAACCTGTACAAAGAGAAATAAAAAAGTATAAATTCACGTGAGGGTGAATTGAACCAATCTAAATAGTTCAGGATAGTAAAGTGGACTAAAACTTAGTTTAGGGGGTTAAGTGAACTACATGAATACTTGAGGGTAGTAAAATGGACTTCTTCCTAATTTAATTACGTCGCATACCTGAAAAACATGATGAGACATCTGCATAAGTTCTGTTGACTTCTGAACCTATGGATTGTCAAAAAAAAAAAGAAACCATGAATCCACTATTTCCTATGTAGGGATTCACACAATTTTTTTGAGCAGGTTTAATTTATTCTTCACAAGTTTCATGGCGGATTCTTAGATTACTTGAGAGGTTTGCTGAAAGTAAATTTTAGTCATTTCAAGAAATTTCAGAAATTTTCATTAGTTTGAAGCAAGTTTTTTTTTTTTGTAAAAGTTTAACCTATAATTTTGGACAAATAATTGTGTCATAGATTACATTGCTGCTCAAGTAAATGAAAATTGAAAAGTAGAGGGGAATTAGTATGTAGCCACCTGTATGGATCAATGTACATTTGTTGGATGTACAGCTACGTTAAAGTCTTAATTGACCCCAAGCAGTCACTATATCAAGAACAAAACCCCACTCTCTTTGTATTTTAAAAAACAAGATCAAAACCCATACAATTAGTGCAACTAATTTAGTTCATTTAATGTTTGGCGATGAACCGGACCACAAAGGGAGAACCTTTTCCCACGATTCTATCCTACATACAGCATTACTCTTAAAGTCCTATGGTTCAACTGAAAGCGAACAGAGAGACGGTTTTATGTAATCTAGCAGTTAACTTCACCTGTTGAAGTTAACTTCCCAAGAGATTCTCATCCATTGACATGCACCTGTCGTTGAAAGAAGCAAAATCGAAATTTGGAGAGTTCGAGCCTCTAGAAAGACCACATGCAAGATAATTTTTCTTAGTGCACGTGTTGACAGAACTGATGTGGATCGAGCTAGCACATTTAAAATGGTAGTGCAATGGGAAAGGTTGACGATGGTTGAATCAAGAATTTTATGCTCTTCTTGTCCAAACATACAAGGAATCTAAACACTAAAGTGTGCATAGTTTAAGTGTGATATGAGCACTTTTGAAGCAGCCACGATATTGGGAAGAACTGGCCAGACTACTGAAATGCATTGTATCATATACAATTTTCAAAACTGTTATGTCACATGGTACGTAACAATATAGTTTGTTCTAAATCAAACTGTTTAAAATTTGACCAACAATAACTATAAAAGTGTATATTGTTTCATATTAAAAGTGTTACAAATCCTGATATCTGATGTCACGATGAATTGTAACACCATTTTTATTTGTCAATCTTTGTGTCTTTTTGTTATTGAGAGTTAAAAATTAAAAAGTTTGACTATATTTGTAGACTAAGGGAGTATGATATAGTGTCCACAGTGTTTGCATTTAGGCCACATCATCCAAACCATTAAATATTTACATATGTTGTGAGAATGAATTATTGGGCATATGCATAGTGCACTTTTCATTGAGTTAGATAGCAAGCCAAGGTTGTGGAAGTAAGGGAAAAATATGAGATATATGAAAAACATGCCACATTTATTTTAAGCAATTAATCTAATCCACAAATGTAGAAGAGCAATACAACTACACCATATTTTGTTGGTGTTATAGGATAGGGCACATCGGTCCTACTAGCGAGGTGGGAACACAAACTTATGGAGTGGCCTTTTTGATGCATTCGGCACGTGCAATTTCTTTCCCTCCTAGACGACCTGCAAACTTAAGTGTGGACAAACCTAGCGAGCTTTATCCTACTAGCGAGCTTTAACAAAATATAGTGATGGTGGGCGGGTGGACAAACCTCCGCCATGATAAGCTTCAAGGTTCTCCATATAAGTTCTCGATCGTGCTTATTAGAACTAACTAGCATTTCGGCGTCATGCACCCTGTAGATGACTGGCCGTGGCACAAACATACCTACCTAGCTGGCTAGCTAATCACCATAAACCCATTGAGTGCAGGCTTGTACAAGCTGAGCTCAGCTGGACAAGGAGAGAAGCGAACTCCCAGCCCCGCTCCCTGCCACCCATCCGCACTCTTTCATCTCCCTCCCAAGCAACATGCAATCAACAGGAGATCAATGAGAAATTAGGCTGGCTTAGCTTAGCTTATTGCACATGTGTTCTTTCCCGGCAAGAAATACCAGCTCCTGACAAGGACACAGACGGCGGCGGCGGCCCCATCACAAGCTGCAAGCTCGAACTGCTGCTGATCAGTGATACTGATCATCCTGGATGCTAGATCGATCGATCGAGCTTGCTGAACCATGAAGCGACCGATCGAACGATTGAGCCAATAAAAACTGAAACGAGTGCAATGATTGATGGCGTTTGCCCCATGATTGGTGAAGTGGTAAAGCACGCGCGTGCTTGGAAAGGCCACGTTCGAGCACTGCAATCCATGCTGAGGATGCCCAGCCTATGAATCAACGGACTGCGATATGTCCCCCCAGGAAAAGAAGAAGGGAAGTGGGCAGCAATTTCTGAATGGTTGGTTGGTGTCGTTGTGTTGCTACTGCTCATTTGTTAGGTTTTGCTTTGCTGTACGCAGTGATACTCACCACTGGGAGCCAGAGGCAGCGATGGTCGCGTCGAGCCGCAGCGCGTGACACCTGGCCACGATTGGAAAATGTTCTAAGCTATGAAGAATGCAACTTACCATCAGAGGCTGTTTTGCAGTAAAGTTGTGGCGACTATAAGATTACTTACTTTTATGCCTAACAAGATTTTTAGCATTTCGTTTAGCTTTGAACAAGATCTCGTGGAGAGCCGAACCGCGCGTAGATAGTTCGGTCACGCGCCTCGATCGATCGTTGTCCTCATCCGCGCCGGCGTGACGCCGAAGACCCCCGTCGCCGTCCGCCGCCTGCCCCCACAAATAATTGTGTCCCCTCCGACGTGGGCTCGCAGGCGCGCCGGTGGATGGCTGTCCCGCGAGCGCCACAAGTGGCTCGCTCTCCGGCTGGCTTCTGCTGGCTGGGCTGGGGCTGGGCCCTCGAGAGCTGCCCTCCCTGAAAGGTGTCGTGTGGCGGCATGCACACCCGTGCCTGCCTCATGATCGATCAATCATCTAATTGCTGGATAATCGATTGATCATATTCAACTTCAGATTATTTTGGGTTATATTTGTGCTCACTGATTATGATCAACTGATGACTGATAGCTTATGATCAAGTGGGGCCTTGATGGAGGGAGAGGTGTCCTGCAAGCATCACCAATGTTGATTCAGGAACGAATTGGAAAACGACGGGTTGCAAACCCAGAACAAAAGAGGGAAGAGCTGAGATCGAATTATATTGTGCCGCACCGCATGATATCATCTCTGATTTTAATCATCTGCAAAATTATGGCTTGGTGAATAAGTCACGGCTGGCCTCATCCTGTCGTTCAAGTAATCTCTCTTTGGAACGGAGAATGACAGTGTCCTTCCAAAGAAACATAACTGAATGAAAGGCTAATTGAGTTATTTCAAAAGGATGTTTGTGCACGTTTTTCTTTTTTTAAAAAGACAGATTCTTGCGCTAGACAAGTAACTGTGTGATGGAGATAAATAACCGGCTTATCCAATGCATGACTTAGATCAACACATCATGATTCCAAAAAGGAAGATGACAAGGCCAAATAATTTTGTGACAGGCTCAATGAAACCCCTGAAATTACAAGACATTTTGATTGTATCACCTGATTTATCACGAGTCAAACTTTGTAGATGACCAACAATTGGTAAATAATATGTATATTGTGATTTATAACACAAAGTTGATAATTTTGAAAAATTATTTTATTAGAGCTACTAGTTCTATTTCACAATATTAATCTGTGATCTTGGGGGGAATACATCTCAATTTTTTTTGTCTATATAGAAGAAGCCAAGAGTCTTGGCATCGTCATTTTTTCATTCTTTATCCCAAATTAACTACTTTGGAAGATATAAATAATGTTGTGGTGCGCCAATTATTAAGGAAGTATATGGTCATTCCACACTAACAACAAATAGTACCTTTTGAGTCAGTGTGTATGACACGCTATGACTAAACATTATGAAATGGAGGGGGTGTGGTAGCAGTTCAAGACTTTGGATTAAGAAATACTACACTCTTAGTTCTATTGAAACTAAATGAGTAGAAAGACTAAACATAGAGAGAAAAAGAATTAAGTTTTACTTATGATTGATTACATATTTCTTGTCAATTTTTTCTCATATGTGTTTAGTACTGAAACATACAGTTGCTTCCATTAATTTAATATCTTGACTTTGAAACTTAGTTAAATTCAATTCATTAATCACAAGGAAAATGGTTTAAATTCTAAATTGAGGGGGTTAGTAATACGTGTTTAGTAATTATCTTATTGATTTAGGTTTCACTTTGTTAATTTTCAAGTTTGCCAGTTGTCTTGTTTTCATATTACTGCCCTTCAATTGAAGTGAGTCAGTGGTAGTCGGACTTAAAAATAAGCACGTCAAGTATGTGAAACAAAACAGTTTTTCATTAGTTCCATTCGATCGTGGGTGAAAGGACAAAAGAAATGTTAAATCCGAATAATAATTTTCTATGCATGTGAGTCTCTGAAAATGTATTGCATATGTTCATCGTTGTATCATTGGTCATATTGAAACCCAATAAAAAGGACAAGAGAAATGATAAATCCCAAAAGAATTTTTTTAGAGTCGAAAATCCCAAAAGAATTCTGCTATCCCATCCAAACCAAAGAGACAGATCAAAATTCTGCTACCGGCCCAATTGTTCCTTACCATGTAAGCAAAGTTTCAGCCCACAAAGCCCATTTGATAAGCTCCACTCACTCCCTTGTACAGTACCCGAAAAGGAAAGAAAAAAGAAGAGAGAAGGAAACGAATGCTGCGGCTCAGTCACTGGGCTAAGCCGAACTGACGCCATAAAAATCCATGACAACCATGCCGCCGCCTCTGTCCCCTCCACCGCCGCCGCGCGCCGTCTTCTCGCCTCGGTGCACCGGCCTGCAGGCATCGTCATACGCGCAGCACCACCTTCTCGACGGTGCGCGGCAGAGGCATGCGACACCGGGGCGCTCGCGCGCGCGGGCCCCGAGGGAGCGGGAGCGCAACCTCGCCGTGTCCTACGCGCGAGAGATTGGCGCCTGCGTCCGAGCGCGGAGGTGGGGCGCGGCGTGCGAGGCGTTTGCTGCGATGCGCACCGCGGACGCCGCGCCGGACAGGTTCCTCCTCCCGCAGGTGCTCCGTGCCTGCGCCGGGATCGGCGCGCATCGCCTCGGCGCCGCCGCGCACGCGCTGGCGGCCAAGAGCGGGACGACGCTTGCGGGAGACCCCGTGGTCGGTAACGCTATCGTCGCCATGTACGCCGCTCTGGGGGACGTGGCCGCGGCGCGCGTTGCGTTCGCGTCGCTGCCTGACCGCGACGTCGTGGCATGGACCGCGCTCATCGGCGCACACGTGGACGCCGGGGAGCTGGACGAAGCCCTTGACCTGTTTGAAGAGATGCAAGAAAGCGGTGTGCTGCCGGACGTGATTTCTTGGAACACACTGGTATCTGGATTTGCAAGAAACGGTGATCTTGATACTGCGTTGCATCTGTTTGACGAAATGCGGAATAGATGTGTCGAACCGGGTGTCAATTCTTGGAACTGCATCATCTCGGGTTGCGTGCAGAATGCACAATATGATGAGGCTATGGGGATTTTTCAGGAGATGTGTGAGAGCGAGAGGCCTGATTCGGTGACTGTGGCTAGTATTCTCCCTGCTTGTGCTGGCTTGCAGGCACTTTGTCTTGGCAAGCAGTTGCATTCTTATGTTTTACGCAGTGGAATCAAGCTCAATGTTTACATTGGAGCATCCTTGATTAGCATGTACTCTGAGTGTGGTGAATTCGATTATGCAAGAGTCGTATTTCCCACCATTGAGGAGGAGAAGAATGTCACTGTGTGGAATGAGTTAATTCAATCGTATATCAAAGAGGGGAGAATGGACAGGGCATGGGAGACTTTTGGCTTGATGCAGGAGGATGGATTGGAGCCTGACATTGTCACGTACAACAGCTTCATTGCTGCATATGCTAAAGCAGGTCAGAAAGATCAAGCATATGAACTGTTTTCGGCCATTGTTGAAGTCGGTTTGAAGCCTAATGTGGTCTCAATGAATGCATTAATATGTGGTTTGCATCAACATGGCCTTTACGCAGATGCGCTCGAAGCTTTCCGATACATGCAGTGTTCTAGTAACATTAGCAGACCAATTCAACCAAGTGGCACAACCATTACTGTTGTCCTCTCATTGTTGACAGACCTCAAATTAGATCGTCTTGGGAAGGAAGTTCACTGCTATGCTTTAAAGAATGGTTTGACATCAAACATCTTTGTTTCAAGCAAACTGGTTGATCTTTATGGTAAGACTGGTGATATGACATCTGCTGTTAAGGTCTTTGAGGGAATTAGGAGCAAGAATATCATCACATGGAACAGTCTACTGGCAGCGTACAAGCATAACAGGAAGCCAGAGGTTGCATTGAAGCTCTTTGGGGAAATGCTCCAGTCGAATATGCATCCCAACTTGGTTACAGTACAAGTAGCTCTGTTATCATGTGGTATGACCATGGCACTGAGATATGGCAGAGAACTGCACAGTTACATCATGAAAAGCTGGCCTGGTGGTTATCCAGCTACTCTTGCTAGTGCGATAATCGATATGTATGGAAAATGTGGTAATATTGAGGATGCTAGATCAGTTTTTGAGTGCACCGTTCAAAAGGACATAGCAGTTTGGAATGCAATGATGAGTTGCTACTTGCTTCATAGGTTGCCTAGGGATGTTATTGACTTGTTCAGCAATATTCAACAAACTGGGACTAAACCAGATTCCGTCACTTTCATTTTACTTCTTTCAGCTTGTAAGCAAGAAGGCCTGTTGGAGGAGGCTCAGAGATATTTCTACAGCATGGAAGATGTATATGGCATAAAACCTACATTAAAGCACTATACATGCATGGTTGAAATCATGGGAGCTACTGGGTTACTGGAGGAGTCACTAACACTTATACAGAAGATGCCACTTGAACCGGATGCATGCCTATGGTCCATTGTTCTTAAAGCTTCTAAGTTGCACTCCAATCTAGAGATTGGAGAGAAGGCAGCAAAAGCTCTTTTTGAGCTTGAACCAAATAATACTTCAAATTACATGGTTCTTTCGAATATCTATGCAAACACTGGCTTATGGAATTCTACTGAAGCTGTGAGAGATGCTATGACAGAGCAAGGGTTACATGTTAAGAAACAATGTAGCTGGTTATACCACGGTACGACAGTGCACTGTTTTGAGGCGGGAGATCTGTCGCATCCTGCGATTGATAATATTTTGAGTACATGGAAAGACCTAACTATTAGGATGGAACAATCTGGGTATCCTCCTCGAGATACTGAACCCTACTGCAATTTAGAAGCTGATCCATTGTCATGCCACCACACAGAAAGGATGGCAGTGAGTTATGGGCTTATTTCCACGAGTGATCGTGAACCAATACGCATCTCCAAGAATTTTAGAATGTGCATGGAATGCCATTCATCAATCAAGTTTATCTCGAGGGACAAAAGCAGTTGCATTCTTATGTTTTACGTAGTGGAATAAAGCTCAATGTTTACATTGGAGCATCCTTGATTAGCATGTACTCTGAGTGTGGTGAATTCGATTATGCAAGAGTCGTATTTTCCACCATTGAGGAGGAGAAGAATGTCACTGTGTGGAATGAGTTGATTCAATCGTATATCAAAGAGGGGAGAATGGACAGGGCATGGGAGACTGTTGGATTGATGCAGGAGGATGGATTCGAGCCTGACATTGTCACGTACAACAGTTTCATTGCTGCATATGCTAGAGCAGGTCAGAAAGATCAAGCATACGAACTGTTCTCGGCCATTGTTGAAGTCGGCTTGAAGCCTAATGTGGTCTCAATGAATGCATTAATATGCGGTTTGCATCAACATGGCCTTTACGCAGATGCGCTCGAAGCTTTCCGATACATGCAGTGTTCTAGTAACACTAGCAGACCAATTCAACCAAGTAGCACAACCATTACTGTTGTCCTCTCACTGTTGACGGATCTCAAATTAGATCGTCTTGGGAAGGAAGTTCACTGCTATGCTTTAAAGAATTGTTTGACATCAAACATCTTTGTTTCAAGCAAACTGGTTGATATTTATGGTAAGACTGGTGATATGATATCTGCTGCTAAGGTCTTTGAGGGAATTAGGAGCAAGAATATCATCACATGGAACAGTCTACTGGCAGCGTACAAGCATAACAGGAAGCCAGAGGTTGCATTGAAGCTCTTTGGGGAAATGCTCCAGTCGAATTTGCATCCCAACTTGGTTACAGTACAGATAGCTCTTTTATCATGTGGTATGACCATGGCACTGAGATATGGCAGAGAACTGCACAGTTACATCATGAAAATCTGGTCTGGTGGTTATCCAGCTACTCTTGCTAGTGCGATGATCGATATGTATGGAAAATGTGGTAATATTGAGGATGCTAGATCAGTTTTTGAGTGCACCGTTCAAAAGGACATAGCAGTTTGGAATGCAATGATGAGTTGCTACTTGCTTCATAGGTTGCCTAGGGATGTTATTGACTTGTTCAGCAATATTCAACAAACTGGGACTAAACCAGATTCCGTCACTTTCATTTTACTTCTTTCAGCTTGTAAGCAAGAAGGCCTGTTGGAGGAGGCTCAGAGATATTTCTACAGCATGGAAGATGTATATGGCATAAAACCTACATTAAAGCACTATACATGCATGGTTGAAATCATGGGAGCTACTGGGTTACTGGAGGAGTCACTAACACTTATACAGAAGATGCCACTTGAACCGGATGCATGCCTATGGTCCATTGTTCTTAAAGCTTCTAAGTTGCACTCCAATCTAGAGATTGGAGAGAAGGCAGCAAAAGCTCTTTTTGAGCTTGAACCAAATAACACTTCAAATTACATGGTGCTTTCGAATATCTATGCAAACACTGGCTTGTGGGATTCTACTGAAGCTGTGAGAGATGCTATGACAGAGCAAGGGTTACAAGTTAAGAAACAATGTAGCTGGTTATACCGCGGTACGGCAGTGCACTGTTTTGAGGCGGGAGATCTGTCGCATCCTGCGATTGATAATATTTTGAGTACATGGAAAGACCTAACTATTAGGATGGAACAATCTGGGTATCCTCCTCGAGATACTGAACCCTACTGCAATTTAGAAGCTGATCCATTGTCATGCCACCACACAGAAAGGATGGCAGTGAGTTATGGGCTTATTTCCACGAGTGATCGTGAACCAATACGCATCTCCAAGAATTTTAGAATGTGCATGGAATGCCATTCATCAATCAAGTTTATCTCGAGGGACAAGAATCGGGAGATAATTGTTTCAGACGGTTGCACCTATCACTGTTTCAAGGATGGAGCATGCAATTGTGGAGATATGTGGTAAATGAATAGAGGGATTAACAAAGCTCTTAACCAAAAGGGTAGGTCCTGTATATAATGAAAAATTCACTTTGGGTCATCACCATATGCTGTTGGTAGTATCTTACCGTGGCAGTATCAACATCAACAGTCAATGTCAGCATCATGAAGCCTAATGCATAGACCAATTTGCATTCCGGGAGCCAGACAGCAAACATACCATCGGCTCCAATGTGAAGCCGAAGCTCCTTGCTACAGGGACAGGCTGCAAGGAATACCTAATGATCAGACGCAGCACTTGCTATATCTGTGCAGAATTCTGCATCAGGACAACAAAGGGTTCAAACTGTAGGTGCTATCACGGTTTGAGACTTGAGGCCGTCTCAGTCTTTTAGTTATTCTTCTACAATGTACTATCTCCATTTCAAAATAACTGCAGTTCTGGCATGTGCATAGCCAGAACTACAATTATTTTGAGATAGAGGTAGTAGAATGTAGTGTTGATGTGAGTAAGGCTGTGTTATGGCTTTATCCTGCCAGTTGATCTTAATATGTTACACACAAGCATTTGTTATGTCCAATAAAATTGTACCTGAACACATATCCTCAACTTGATCACACTAAATAGGTTATTATCACAATTTCTGTCGCTGTAAACCAACCATCATTTTTTGAAACTAACAACTTATATGCCGCGGATTCATGTATTAAAACCAGTAGAATGTTACATATATTTCCGGCCTCTAGTAATTTTGTTGGTAGAATTCTGTAACATTATCCCCATCCGTATACATTACAAATGGAAGTACTCTTTTCGGTATAATTTTTGTTCTCTTGTTACGTCTTATTCTGGTAAGAAGGCCATCAGCCTTGAGGCCCCTGGCATAGATTGTAACCGCAATATGTGTACAATGGTTTCTTACAGTAACCCTTATCTGTTCACTACAGAAGACTCTTCAATAAATGGACGTGAAACACCTAACTGAAGCTGGAGACCAAGAAAAAAAAAAGAATGTTTATTTTCTAACGAGACTACAGAACAAACATCAACTGCAGTATATGTTGAGACAAAAAAATAGGCTTTTTATCTGAGCCTGCTACATATTTGCCATATGCTGATAAATAATCTATTTTTCCCGACGGTAGTAGGGCTAGAAATCAAGAACTGAACTCTATCTCAGGGGCACTGGTGTCGTATATCAGAGGGAGCAGCCGAGCCTTGCTTTTTGGCTTCTGAGCTGCAGATTCTGGGAGCACAAAAGGGACTCGATCCAAAATATCACGTGGAATCCTGTGTGCCTGCTTCTGGTAGCCACAACTTCTTCCGGATTACGAGGATCATTTCGTTCTCCTCTGATTCTGGACTGGGCTGAGCATCTACAACAGTAATTGCTTCCCAGTGGAGTGCATGGAGGTACTTCTTGATGAACTCAATGACAGCGCTCTTGTCTCTCACGATGATAAATCCAGTTGGCCTGAGGATACGGTCCATTTCAATGAGTAGATCTTCAGCACTGCAACCTCTTTTGTCGAGATCAGAGAAGACTGTCCATGCATGGAGAAGATCATATGTTCGAGGATAGGTTGAGAAGGCCTCACACCTGCAAATAATTCAATGAATTTGAGTAAATAAAATTATATCAGGATAAGACAATCCTCCTGCCTCAAGGAAAACTAGCCAGCAACAATCTTAACTGCAAACAACAGATCCACCAAGTCTAGGTGCCACTAGATAAGGACCTGACTGACATTTGCCACGGCAATTGTATAAAACCTACTCGAACCAGAAAAACTGAGAATGTAACTAAAAATAGTCTCGATCACCCATAACTCCACCACTACCTATATTTGCAAACAATAGAAGAGCTTCAAGCCTAGGCAACAGATCAACAGTAATATAGTCTCCATCACCCATCGTCATACGCCTTCAAGGAGCTTGCTTAGTCTTTCAGATAGACAGGATAAGGTTGGTTCAGCCTCAAAGAGCTTTGCTATGTGTTATAATACAAAAGCATATTCTGAGGAATCACTCCTAATGAAGCCCATCCAATCACGAAAAAACAAGTATAGCAGGTTCAACAGTATTTCATAACAAAATTTCATTTGTGCACTTGCAACTATTGACAAAATCTTATCGTTTTAAAAAGGCTATTGTCCCACACTTAATTACTACTCCCTCCATCCCTAAAAAAGTGACACCAGCATTCGAAATTTGTCCCAAAAAGAGTGTCATTCTCGATTCCCAATCATCTCTCATCTCTAAATCTCTCCTCCACTCCTCCCAGTTTCCTGTGCACTCTACTTTTTTACCCCTCCTTAATTCCTGTGCGTAAGCTCTAGAATGGCACTTATTTAGGAACGAGGGGGAATACGAGAAACACATACGTCACGACAAACATGACAAAGTGGCATACAATAACTCACTGCTGAAAAGCCTACAGTAGAGAACCTAACAAATAATATCCTAGCTGTACCAAATTCAGTTCTAAGAAATAGCTGATCTTTATAAGTGCAAGCCTTTCATGTTAGTTGACACATACCAGTCGTGATTGCTGCCTATTAGCCCTCTATCGTAGATTATCTTGAGGGTGCTCGGTCCATCATGTGGCACAACATTCATCACCCATACATTTTTTTCCTTGAGTGCGGCAGCAAATGACCCAAAGTTTGCTTTCATGTCCATTATATTTCTAATAGTGTCCGGTTTAACCTTTGAGCCCAGCAGACTCCAGTAATTGTCTACCCTTTGCTGCCACATTTCCTACACAATATGAATTTTATCATCAGATTCTATGCAATTCTTAAAGAAATATTATTCAAACAAGAAATTCAGAAAGCAAACAAAATATAATATGTATAAAGAAATTGTAAGGTTAACTAACCGTATCCTTTTCAAATGTTTCAGCAGTAACGTACAAATCAGCAAGGCGGGGAGGTGGGGTTGTCAATCGAGCAGGCCACGGAGCCAGGCCACTTCCCCCATCCCTGTGCATTTCTGAAAACATAAAATCACTTGTTCACTTTTTGTAGACACCAAAGTTAGGAGGAAAAATGAAGTAAAAAACCAGTAATGGAAAATGAAGGATTTTTGTCCTTGTGGCTTGGTAATATTGATAAACATTTAAATTAACATTTACTTCAGCACTAATTAGTTATGAAACATTTACTCGACTTACGAACAATTAAAACAAGACAAATAACTAACACTGAAATTATATTTGCATCATAAAAATGAGAGCCAGCAAATGTGTTACTCCCCTTTTTACCTGATCAGTGGCAAGTTTTGTTTTATTATTTTTAAGAAACCAAATTTGCATAAAGATGATTACAAGACGCCACCTAACTTCCCTAGCGTCACCAACATCTAAGGCAATGGAACAGAACTAATTCTATTATACAACAGTTACTGGCACCACCTTAGAGCAGTTAGCAGTTTGACAGTATCCATGATGAACACCATCTGACACACTCACATATACACCGCAAAATATCCGTTTTATATATCTAAGAATTAGAATAGTCAAGCTCTATTACTATTATGTCCACAATTGAATTTGGTTCTAGACGAAGTTGATTTTCATGGCACTTAAACTATCTTCCTTATGTTTAACAAGTGCTCAAAGTTAACCAAATTGCATAAAACAATGAAGCCAAGAATTATAACTATCCATAAGCTCAAGTGGCAAATGTTGAAGAAAGGGAAGAAACACTAGGAAACAAAAACAAAAGAAGGAAAACTCTATCAGGCATTCGGCTAATAGATATGTGGTCCTTGATTAAACAGAATAAACACTCACGTTCTGGATACGGTGTAATGCAAGCTTCCATTGGCACACCCCATACTGAATCCGGATCATCACCACTTTTGCATAGAGGTGGCTTTGTACCACGTGCTCGGCTCCTGTAGCAATCATTGTTCAGAGGCTTGACCCAAATAACAGTTTGGTTTCTTTTCTCTGCGATTTTCCAGCACATCCTTTCTACAAGGGCACTCATTTCTTTCCAGATTCTGCGATCCTCCTCATCCTGCGCATATGCTTCGGGAGACGAGTAAGCAAAATAACCTCCAGGCCTAAGCAATCTGTCTAGCTCAAGCAGAAGAATCCCATCTCTTTGAAGCCAATCAATCCTACAACGTGAACAATGGGCCAATTCAAATGATCTGCTTGGGTATGGAAGCCTTTTAGTTCCCAAGACACCAAGATATGCAGGGATCCCTCTTTCAAGTGCAAACTGAATCTGGTTCTGATGTACATCATTTGGTGCCAAAGACATTGCTATCACATCAGAAGAAAGAAGATATCCTCCAAAACTAGCAACTCCACAACCAACATCAAGAACTGTACGGAGCATTCCCTCATTGTTTATATTGTTATCTTTGAAGTCTAGCATCTGTCAAACATTAGGGATGGATCAGTCAGATAATAATCAAAATGCATAATGCTCAAACATGTATCATATGCTTTTCGCTCCGGGGCCATACTATACAGAAATCGAGAACACAGACTTACATTTGCAATGTTTGCTATATATTTGTCAGCTCCATGGTGAAAATGGGTCCCACCACCTGGAAACTTGATCTTTTCACCTGCTTCAACCATCCAGTTCTGGTCTGACTTCTCTTTTGCAAGGTGAGTGTGTGGAATATTTGCCTTCCACACTACATCACGACTTTTGGGCCATTTTATAGGAACCTGGAAAAAACAAGTTTTGTTAGTCTGGTACAGATCAGAATGGATACAATCAAACAAACTGTTTTCAGAGAGGTCTAGGTTGGAATGATCAGGGCGTATGTTAACATGAAAAAAACATGAATAAAACAGCAAACGAAAGTTAATCTAAGCACTGAAGAAAATAAAACCATTTCATTACACGATGTCGTTTTATTTTGTATACAAGATTTGGTGATTGATTCGCCTTAATTCAAAGGATAGGTTGAAAACTGGAAATGTTCAGTCTATGAATTCAAAGTCAAGTGAGATGTTAAAGGCAGTATCTGAATAGGATAAAAGAAAGCATAGAGAGTCAGATCAGTTTATGACCTTATAACCATGTGGTGGAGGAATCAAGCAATTAAAGCGTCTTTCAGGAGGCGGGCAATGTCTCTCATAGTGCTCCATCAGGTTTAAATCCAGCTTCAGCCTCATCTGATATATCAAGTTTCTATCCAAGCAGGGGATCAGCTCAGAGTGTCGGTCATCACACACCTTCAAAACCAAGAAACGAACAATTAAAATTACAGTATTACACACTGGCAATCCATGAATAAAGATTGATCACTCAGTAGAAACTCACAGGGAAGCTTTTGGGCTTAATATCATCTGCATCCCCAGTCCCAAAAATGGACTCTTCTGAGCCATCATCGCCATCATCACTGCCCCACCCAAGAGACCGTGAAAATTTGGTCCCGTACTCGAATGCAGCACTTCCAGCCTGCCCATTGGAGCCCGAGAAATACAGGAAGAGAAGGCATAGGCACACAATCATCATGCAGCACAGCACAATTGGCCTCTTGCTCTGCCCCCCATCGTTTCTTCCCCTCATCTCGGATCCCGGCTCAGTTGCCCTCTAGTAAGCACAGGTCTCAGGATTCATAAAGTACCGGGGCAACTCTTAAGTTCTTCGATGACAGGATCTACAGATACAGACAGCAATCGTTAGAACCCAATGCTACTACTAAGCAGGAAGCTAGGACATACAATTCAATAGCCCAACCAAAACGACACATGCAGCAAAAATGGAATCGAGATGGAAACCTCATAAGAATGGAAACTGTTGGGAGGAATTGAATGCTCCCACCGAACCCACCAAGACCTGATCAAGATTCAATTAAACCCACCGCCTACGGATCAAACTTTCCCGTCTAAGTAAGCAAAGCTTTCTGTGCCCAAAGGTCAAAAAAAGAAACAGCAGCAGCAGCAGTAGCAGAAGTGAAGTGGGGGACAGATCACAAAGAGGAAAGACCGCCTCCAACTTTAAATAAAGCACCCTTTTCCTGGGTATTTTACTCGCGGATTCCGATCTGTGAGCCTCCCGTTCAACCAGGCGGGCTTGGAATTCGGTTCAGCCGCACGGAAGCTTAATAATTTAGATTAGGCAACTAAGCATAACACAAGAGAACAAAGAAAACGAAGGAATTCTGTTTGACGCGCGAACTTGGATTAGGCTGCCAAACATACACGCAGAGAAAGCCTTCAATTTGACGCAGTTCAAATGCGCGACAGCGACGGGCACCACTGCAGCCGAGTCTGCTACTGCGAGTCGACGGAGGTGGGTAGTGAAGTGCGTCCGGCGCGAGGGCAGAAGCAGATTAAAAAAAGTCGCGATTTTTTTGCAACCACCGAATCGCGGACGCGCGGCCGGCCTAATCCCGACGCCGACGAAACCAACCGAACCCTAACTGAAAAACGAACCGAAGGCCACGCGAAAAACCCAACCAATCGCGAGACGGGATGGCAGCCAGCCACGCGCAGAGACCAGACCGAGCTCAGAACCGCGCACCCGCGAGCTTCCCCCGGCGGAAGCGTAGGAGCGCTGGCTCAAACAAACACTGGCACCAGATCGAGAAGTTGGCGCCGCCGCCGCCACGGAGCGTCAATTAAAGCGTCTTTCAGGAGGCGGGCAATGTCTCTCATAGTGCTCCATCAGGTTTAAATCCAGCTTCAGCCTCATCTGATATATCAAGTTTCTATCCAAGCAGGGGATCAGCTCAGAGTGTCGGTCATCACACACCTTCAAAACCAAGAAATGAACAATTAAAATTACAGTACTACACGCTGGCAATCCATGAATAAAGATTGATCACTCATTAGAAACTCACAGGGAAGCTCTTGGGCTTAATATCATCTGCATCCCCAGTCCCAAAAATGGACTCTTCTGAGCCATCATCGCCATCATCACTGCCCCACCCAAGAGACCGTGAAAATTTGGTCCCGTACTCGAATGCAGCACTTCCAGCCTGCCCATTGGAGCCCGAGAAATACAGGAAGAGAAGGCATAGGCACACAATCATCATGCAGCACAGCACAATTGGCCTCTTGCTCTGCCCCCCATCGTTTCTTCCCCTCATCTCGGTTCCCGGCTCGGTTGCCCTCTAGTAAGGACAGCCCTCAGGATTCATAAAGGACCAGGGCAACTCTTAAGTTCTTCGATGACAGGATCTACAGAGATAGACAGCAGTCGTTAGAACCCAATGCTATTAGTAAGCAGGAAGCTAAGACATACAATTCAATAGCCCAACCAAAACAACACATGCAGCAAAAATGGAATCAAGATGGAAACCTCATAAGAATGGAAACTGTTGGGAGGAATTGAATGCTCCCACCGAACCCACCAAGACCTGATCAAGATTCAATTAAACCCACCGCCTACGGATCAAACTTTCCCGTCTAAGTAAGCAAAGCTTTCTGTGCCCAAAGGTCAAAAAAAAAAAAAAAGAAACAGCAGCAGCAGCAGTAGCAGAAGTGAGGTGGGGGACAGATCACAAAGAGAAAAGACCGCCTCCAACTTTAAATAAAGCACCCTTTTCCTGGGTATTTTTACTCGCGGATTTCGATCTGTGAGACTCCCGTTCAACCAGAAGGGCTTGGAATTCGGTTCAACCGCACGGAAGCTTAATAATTTAGATTAGGCAACTAAGCATAACACAAGAGAACAAAGAAAACGAAGGAATTCTGTTTGACGCGCGAACTTGGATTAGGCTGCCAAACATACACGCAGAGAAAGCCTTCAATTTGACGCAGTTCAAATGCGCGACAGCGACGGGCACCACTGCAGCCGAGTCTGCTACTGCGAGTCGACGGAGGTGGGTAGTGAAGTGCGTCCGGCGCGAGGGCAGAAGCGGATTAAAAAAAGTAGCGATTTTTCTGCAACCACCGAATCGCGGACGCGCGGCCGGCCTAATCCCGACGCCGACGAAACCAACCGAACCCTAACTGAAAAACGAACCGAAGGCCACGCGAAAAACCCAACCAATCGCGAGACGGGATGGCAGCCAGCCACGCGCAGAGACCAGACCGAGCTCAGAACCGCGCACCCGCGAGCTTCCCCCGGCGGAAGCGTAGGAGCGCTGGCTCAAACAAACACTGGCACCAGATCGAGAAGTTGGCGCCGCCGCCGCCACGGCGCGTCGAGGACAGAGCGCGCTGGGGCCGGGCGCCGCATTGCGGCGCGCAAGCGAGAGAGAGGGAGGGGAGGAAGCGACGCACCGTGGTCGCGAGGTGGCAGATCCGGGAGGCGGGTTCCGGTGCCGCCGCGGCGCGCGCTGGCCTCCGGTGGCAGGGAGGGCAGGGCAGCGGCGGAGGCGCGGGGCGGGGTGGCGAGAGTGAGGGGAGCTAGCGGAAGGCCTCGACTTGCGGGAGAAAAGCG
>LAPY01000053.1:321915-348501 GCA_000970635.1 Eragrostis tef
AAAAAAAAAAAAAGAGCTGGCCTGGCCTCTTCGGTGAGTTAAGAATAATTAACCGGACGCGGCAGATTAAACTAGATTGCACGGGGACACGACGTTGCCGCAGGCAAGGGGAAGGAATGTGGGAGGCGAGGAGCGACACGAATCCTAGATTAGCATGGGTCATTAGATTATCGGCGCTTGGGGGATGAGGGGGATCTCTGTCGGCGCCCATCCGCCCCGTGGGACAGCCGCGTTACATTAGCTAGAGATTTTAGAATAGCCGCGTCACTGTTTGCCGCTGCGTCATCCCGTGTTAGCAGCAGTGCTTTGTCACGTGAGCCTTCGATTCCACCCCATCATGCGTCTTTTCTGGCCCTTTTTTCTTTTGATAATTTTTCTGGCGGGTTGAACTTGACAGACTTGGTGTCACACTGTGATGGAATGGGGCGAACGTGTCATTGTCATTTTACCATTTTTGATATGGAAATGGAACCAGTGAGAATTCATTTTCATTGTGAAGAAAATTACGGACTCGGCATATGGGCATCTGGTAGCAGGGGTGGATCTCGTCGAATTTATAGCAGTGTCGATCACATGATGAGATCGGCCCCGTGTCTGCTTGCACGCAGAATGTTCGATTTCGAGATCTAGCTACAGCCCTGTGGGCATGCAGCCACCGACACACAGCACTGCTAAGTGGTGACTTGTGACTGGACGGGAGTGCTGCTGAAGCCTAGAGATTCTCACACTAACTGCATCTGATGAAAGGCCACATATATGCCCGCGGCCCCCTAGGGGCCGATCAGTTTTGGCATCGCTGGACCTGACGAGCAGTACTGGAGTGGGGCGTTCATCATAAGCGCGAGCTAAATTTGGTACGACGATCCTTCCCTTGCAATGATACTGTGCATCATTTACCTGTAACGTGACGTCCGTAGGCAAATGCTTCTTTGGAGGGATCCTATTCCACGAGAAAGAATAAACACATCTGGATGAGCATGCCGTGACGCTGTCTTTTCACAAACTTCATTTTTAAGTACAGAATTTACAACCACTGAACATTTCGCACTAATCAGCTAAAACCAATTCTCCCCTTGCCTACTTGCGGGGACCTGACAGATTCTAAGCAAAATGTGGTTGTCGCAACAAAATCCCCACATTTTCTGTATCTATGTCTAACAAACCCATTTACATGACCTCATTCATTCTCGTCCAGCAAACGCAGCCAAGAATGCCAACCCCGGAGACTAGCACACCCTCCTATCCTTGCAGGTGATACTAACCATTCAAGAATCAATTGGACAAAGACGTTTGCAGGTCATCATCCGCGCCAAACCCTGTCCAGTGTGTTGTGCCCTGCCCACGTGCGTTCCTGCCACTGGTGCCAGACCGTCCAGGATAAATGACCAACAAAACGTAGCTAATTCCATGCCACGGTACTCTACTTGATCTGCATGAAGCTTGAGACTTCGGCCAAGAACGTTCGGAGATTTTTTCTGAACTTCTGCCTGTTTGGCCTATCAAGTGAGCTCGCGAGATTGTTCGAACTTGTGAGATTATGGAATGCACTTGCCAGCCTTGACTTCACCGCCGGGTTCTGCTGCCTTCTCAACCAACTCATGGACCAGTCTCTGCCAAGAGAAGCAAATGAGAAAATATAGTAAAACAAATAGTCAAGTATCAATTTTTGCTAGATCTGATAGCTATTAATCGATCCATGTATTCTCGATTTATCCTTCGATCATTTTTTAGTTTAAGAAAACTCTATTTCATCAAGCGTATCCCAGTGTGTGGTTAATAATGGTTACAAGAGTTTGTGACGTAGACTATCTATCACATAGCTTCAAAATGTTTTGTAATCAAAGAGAGGGAGGCAGGGAGAACCTGATACAACTCCTGTTCGCAGAATAGTAACGGAAGCAAAGCATCTGCAGCAGAACCTGCTAGTTCCATCCTGCAACAGTACCCCAAGGGCTCAGAAGTATACATGGAACTGGAGCTACTAAAGAAAAAGATCTACAGTGTGCCAAACAAAGTTTACTTCAACATGAATTCTAAAGCTGTTCAAGGTTGAATTATCGGGACGCGGAGCTAACCTGAAATCTTCAAACAGAAGTAGTTGTAGGAGAAGCCTCAAGAAGTGGCTTGATATGCTTTCCTGCACCTTGCCATGTGATCCTTCAGCTTCCATAAGCTGTGGGTTAAGTCCTTCTCTGCCTCCCAGTCTCTCTCTGAAATGATATGAAGCAAGAGCATTTACTCCAGCCAGGCACCTCTCAACAATATCGCTATCCTGCAACATGGGCAAAAGAAAGGGGGAAAAAACATGTAGCTTTAACAGCTTGAAAAATATAAATTTGCATTTCAACTTAAAAGCTGTGCAACAATTGCAATAGATGCACGCACTACACATAAGGTGTAACGTAACAGACAACCATAAGTGAATTGGTTGCTATTCATAGTTAATATGGGGATCACAAGATGTGCCTTGATAAAAAGTGACAAAAGGCATGGAGCATGACTATAAATCCTTATGAATAAACACAACACCGCATGCACATTATACCCCTTCGTTTAAGTTCACACTCCTTTGGTGAGTTCTCTTAAAGTGGATTTAGACCGACTTGTTACCATTATCGTACAGCTCTATCATAGGAATATAGAACTCGTTGATAACTAACTGTATCACTAGCTATAGACCAGTACAATTATTGCTGAGTTAAAAAGACTGTTTAAAACAGCTATGCTGCTGCACTGCGGCTATTTAGAACTTTGAGCAAAGACAGATCAAATTTGACAGTTTCACTCAGCATTTCCTGAACTTGGTGATGCTTCTGGCCTTAACTGACTTCTATCAACTACATACAATAGTAACAATATAGCAGAGTAAATTCAGATCTATGAAACGTGCATGCCTGATTTCGCAGCCCAAACTCGAGACTTCCAACAATCCTTGCAAAAGCATCCCTATTTAAGTGAGCAACCTTTTCCGGGTACACTTCCAACAAGTGTGACGTAAGTACAAAATACTGGAAAGAAATAAGACAAACTATAAGCATTTGATTCCCATAGTCTTGTACTAAAGAGTAGGAAGAAAACAAGAACTCAAAAGGACTTACGTCACGACTGAGTTTAGGGTACTTCAGAAGGTCCAAAGATATCAAGGGAGTGACAATATCAAGACCGACATAGATGACCTGTGAAAGTAACATCTCATTTATCAAGCTTTAAACTATTAAAGTTGACACTTGATTAAAAGAAATAAATGATAAATATCCTAAACAAGAAAGCTCATGAAGTTTTCTCTCCCCTGGCGGGCAATTAAAGGCAGGCCGACAAGTGAGTAAGCGCGACACTTAATAATGTTCAGAACTTGGAGAACCTCTAATTGTGTAAGTCTAAACCGCATGCTAATCGGCATATATATCTAGAATATCGATGTAGATGGCTATATAAGAACTTTATTCCTTTCTATGTTGATCTAGATGGCCTTATAAGAATTTTTTGTTAATTTGTATCCTTATGGTTTCAGAAAAAGCCCATAAATACAGATGAATTGGCTACTGATGGTGTGGATATAGGTCCTAAACATGAACCGCCAATACTCAACAGGTATCATAGTACTCTAGCTACACGTCAATTTCTGCGAGAAACAGCATTGAAAAAAACATCAGTTATATACCTCTGCAATATCTGGTGATCCTTCACCGTTGCTATCAGACAGAAAGCCAACCTGCTCCAGTCAGAAGTGTTGCTTAGTTATGTTGGAATCTTTGATCAGACAACACACAACAGGGTGTAAGGGGACAAACGTTACCAAATCCTTTGAACATATGTTTGTTAGAAGTCGAAGCAAAGCACGCAAATCCTTGTATTTTTCTGCTTGTGATTCGCTACGCAGAGTTGAAGAAAGTGAGAGCATTACCTGCAAACAGATATACAAAGGGTTAGGCATCGTAGAAAATTCTTTGCTAAATTAACTGCTGGGACGTTACTCCCACAAACTGCAAGCATCATATTGTGGTCGGCCAGGAAGTAGTACGCAGAAGAGAGAGTAGAAGTAGATGACCCTGGTGATTCGAACGCAAGAAGTAACGCGGCGGAGGATTGTCATCGCTGTCAGGCTGGGATGCCACAGCGCCGGACGAACAATCCATCTCAAGAGAGATTGCTTATTCCTCGATGGTTACAACTGATAGACTCGGCTACCTTTATAGTGCACGGGCCGGCACTAAAAAAACCAAGGAAATCAAGCTAACTGACTGACTAACTAACAACTATTTGAGGAGGAAAATATAACTAGTATCATAATATCAATGTTACAGGTTTTTCTTAATTGCCACCAACATTTCTTTTAAGGAACTTTTTAATTCCCAGTTGATGATTAATCATAAGATCTTATTGCCTCGTGGTAATCAAATTTAGTAATCCAATTCCAACGAAATTCTGTTAAAGCCTTCCCTTGAATGCTTTTCCTCACTTTGCATTGCACTTGAATGTTTTTTTTTAAGGGAAATTCATTGGTGGCCAGGGGAACCGGCATCCCCATAAAATAAAACGTGATAATCTGACTTATCGACATGTTTCAAAAGTTGCATAAAAAATCATGTATGTAGTACACAAAGAGTTAAATAAAGCTGCAAAAACTTATTTCCAAATTCATCTTTGATATTAAGAATCAAGAGAAGTCGAGCGGTTGTCACATGATGACAATGCCAGACTTTTTTTCCCCTTGACATCTAGGATGAGTTAGATACTGAATTTTTACAGATTTACCTAATGTCATGCGTACTACATACATAATATTTTTTTTAAAAAAAATGAAGCATTGCAACATTTTTTAATTTTCTAACAGGGGCGCTGGAACCTCTGGACACAAAATATGCACTCTTTTTTTAATCTTAATACAGTGACATGCAGCACTCCTGCATGGTAAAAAAATGGAGGATCTCTAGCAACTATCTTTCTTTAAACCGCATTAGACCATCAGCAGTTATATAGTAATGCGATTGTGCACCACGCAACACTTATGTAAAGGTGTGTGAAACCATACACTTGTGAGAGAAATTACTACATAATAACATTGGAGAAAACTACTTGATGCAATAATTGAATTGCAGGGGACTGCAAGGTTACCTTTCCAATATTATGGGAGGAGTATATCTGAAGTAATCGCAAACAAAAGCTCACCAAAGCTGATGTTTCTTTGGCATCCAGGAATACAGCTTGACCATCAACAAAGTCGACCACAAACTTGAGTATCATGTACACGACTGTTGACTACAAAACAAAACATTTTTGTCTTGTTATCTTCATACAGGCATATAGTAGGTTGCTTGAAAAATTGAGTTACCTGATCTTTGTAGACCTCCAGAAGAGTTAAGAGTGAGTTCATCACTGTATGACCCATTTCAAATAGAACTTTTTGAGTGCGGGGTTGAGCAGCTCTAGCAGCTCCCCTTAGTCGTTCCAATAGGCAGCAGATCTGCAGATATTTACTTATTTCACATTGCTCTCACCTAATATAGCTTAATGCAAAGATGATGCAGACTTACCATGTAAATAACATCTGCTTGATGTGCCACAGATTTGAGATCGCTCCTACTAGCGTTTTCTACTAGGCAGCCTGCAACTGGTCCCATGAGCTCCCTCAGATACCTTAGAAGGAAGCAATTCATCAATTCAGCCACTATTAAACCTCCATTATTTATGTCTTAGAATAGCAACCCAATAATAGGCTTACTGTGCAGATGCTTCAGGATCTTTGATGCAGGAAGCTGCACAGGCAAGTGTTTCTGCTAGAGATCTCTGTGAAAGAAATGGCAATAAAATCATAAGATCTTACTGTATGAATGCAAAGAGCAAAGAAGCAGCATGGTGTGTACATGCTACATCACATACTTGTAGACGTCCACTCAATGAAAGTAAAGAGCGTCCGCTTGCAAAAGCTCTTGTAAGATCACGCCATGAATCCTATAACAATACAGAATACCACAATGATTATGAAATATCAGCTAAGAAAAGCATAGAAGTTCCAACAAATTTGACAACACGGTATGTATAATTATATATATAAAAGAATTAGTAGATTTTTGCCTCTCGACTAGACCTACAATAAGCTAAGTAAAACTCGTGATATCAGAGGTACCTCTTTCTAAGAGAATCCACAGCTTTTGTTTTGTCTAGTGCACCACAAGAAATATCGTAATGTTAGTACGAAGTGCCGATACTGACTATGTGAGGCAAGTATAGAAATGTCCAAAAGCAAGTAGGCGCAAAGGCTCTCCAAATGACACCTCTAATGCAATGCATGTGAAAATTGAATTAACGGCATCCTGAGTCATACCAGCATAATTTCTTTACAATACATATATTTTCATCATTAATGACTTCATCTTTCCACTACTAGGCTTCTAGCTTTAGGATGAAATATATAATATGGACAAGTGTTTGTTCATTGAAATAGGCAATTACTATACACCTCGTAATATAATGCTACAAATTTTTTAGTGTGTGCATATTAATAAGGGTGTCAAAGCGAGCTACAAAAAAAAAAGTTGTACAACTTCCGTCTTCAAACTGTTGACGTTTCAGGCATCAAGCTCAAGCCAAAATTGAACTACCTGATGCTGTCAGAACGACTTCAAAAAAAAGATGGAGTAGCAGTTAAAATAGGCTTACCAATTGAACAAGACAAATACATGTGTGCTTCCGTCGAACAACAGTAGCAAGTAGCTTTTGGCATGTCAGTGTCTGAATAGGAATGAAAGCAAAAGATTAGGATTGACCTCCAAATGGGAAAGCCAGAAAGAATATTTTGCTGTACAAGCTATCAAATACTACCAAATGACTATTGAAACTGCGTGAAACGCATATTCAACAGTCCAAACTTTTGGTATTTCATCAATATAAACAATACTTGTATTTTTCATTGATAAAATGGAGAATATGGAGACTTGTGCTAAGTAATTCACATAATTTTAGCAATGTGCAATAGAAACAGGTCAACAATTCAAACGGCATGAAGTAAAAATGCTAAGATTGTTTATAAGATGGCATAGAAATGCTTGCACATTTGGCACTTCAAATGACACAGGCGGACACTCTATGCATAATCGCAGACCAATAGGCAAAGCAAGCTTACCTGCAGTTCATTCTCGCCCTGATATGTAGTAAGTGCTAACATTGAAATGAGAACAACAAAATCAAGAACGAGCTCTCCTTGGTTGTTCTCCCAAGCAAAAGTATTAAGCAGTTTTCTAGAATGTAGGGATCCATTCGTACCCACACCATCAGTTTCTGCTCTGCTTACTTGTCCTCTGCTCACATCAAGTGGTACTAAATATGTTCCAACCCATCTGGCCAAGAACCAAATCACAGCCTACCAAATCATCAGGAAATTAGGACAAGTCAAAAAGAAGTACTCCCTCCAGTTTTTAATTGTTGCCGTTAGGACTTTTATAGTTCAAAAATGAACTAAGAATAATGTCCTGTGTCATCAATTAAAAACCAGAGGGAGTATGCAAAATACTTAAAGAAAATAATCTGATATTTGAAAACAGAAATAATGGATGAACCATGCACAGAAAATATATTGGTAAACTTGGATTCAGAATAAAAGGGAACCCTCTAAGGTAAAAAAAAAACGGACAATCGTAGAAAAGTACCTCCATGAGACGAGGACTGAAGAACTTAGCCCTAATTCCGGGATCTAGACACTGCCTCGAAAAGTTTATAATAGACCTACAATACAATGAGAAAAGAAATATTACGCTGTAATGCCATACCAGCATTAAATATATGACACTGTGCCCATTTCATAGCTAAAACAGGAGCCAGCAGTTCTGTTAAATCACTGAAAAATCTCTATAGATAGCCAATTTCATGACTTTCAAGGAAATAAAAGATGTTACATTTGAGTAAAATTTATTACCATGAAAGTGTAACTACAGGATGCTGTGCAGCTTCAAACACATTGGGGAATCCAGCCTGCAATGCTTCAGGAATCTGTTTCAAAAGCAATCAACAATAAGGACGATTTGAGCATAGACAAGTATCTTAACCGATACAAGTTACAAATACGGCATAAATCATACAATAAAGAATTGTGGAAAAGAAAGGATTCAAATTAAGCATTGCAGAGAACAAGGACAGCTGATATGAAAACAAGGAGATTTGGAGTACTTACAAGCAGTGTTTCTCCTTCGCCTGAATCAGTTAGGACATGACTGGTAATCAGTAACAGCCAATACAGTTCTTCCAATGTTTGTGTAGGATCACTTTCAATATTTTTCTGGTAAAAAAAATAGAACATTAGATACAAGAATCTTACAGCAGTATAATGCATAGAACCAAGGATGCCTTAGAATGGAAGCATAAAGCCTCTATTCTCTTGCTAACTGAGGTAAACAAGATGGATCCAAAGAGAAGACCTGACTTAGCCGTGCAAATCTTTCAGAAAATAATTGTGCGAGATACGGAATCGTAGTGTCAGCTGCTGCACGTGCAATAAGAGCATACAAAGCCAATTGCTCATCACGCTCTGGATCAAGCAATAATTCGTTAGCATAATGAATCCCAAAAGAGGAGGGAGGGGTCGTAGAAGAGTACAATCTCAATGGGATTTTAAGCATACTTGAAACAGAAACATGAAAGTATTCGGTGTCATCGGTATCCTCAAATGCAGAATCAGCAGCAGCTATTCAAAGAAAAAAGGCAATCAGTATGCAGCACATAAAAACAGAAGGGAAATTATTATACATGTGAATGCCATCAAGTACAGCATTCTTCAAGTCCAAAAGTACATTAAAACAGGAACATGAGATATTCTGTACCCTTCAAATGCGAATCCACAATGATCTTAAACAAACTTGAAGCTGCAAGTGCTCCATCAACTGAGATAGGACTTTTATCGGCATCAGCGTCCTATGAAACACAGAACATTAAAGAACTCCTAGGCCGTGTAATAGGTTGTGCAATAAATAAGGCACAGAATGAGATTTATATACCAAAGAAAGTAAACTATGATGGATGCAGCCAATAGACAAATAGCACCAAGTATTTGACAGTGAATTGTGTTTTCAATGCACTAAATAAAGCATGTCATTATCTTCAAGCAAAACTGAACTAAACAATTCCAGAATCGTATGGCTTAAGAATCAATAATCAGATAATTGCCATTTTTCTTTATTGAAGCTGATATGTTTCAGGTTTCAGCAACACAAATGAAAAGAGTTGCTTTATTTTGTATGTATTCAGATACATTCTCCACAAAGTGATGCAAACTTTCCCTCAAAAAAAGAGCTACAAAACTGTTAAGCATCAGATGACTAAAGTATTTTTGAAAGAGTGGGAATTGACATGGTTGTAGTTGAATAAAGATGCACATACCTCTGTAAACTTGTATGAACATGTTAATATGAATAGCAAAGGGAAAGTGATTGGGGTGGAATAAATTGATGGAAACTCAACATTGCTATAGTAAATAATCATAGATATATCATCTGGTCTTAAATGCTAATGGAACAATGGTTTATGATTGGTCTGGCAAGATGTTAGAACAGAACAAAATACAAAGATTAAAGGTATTACCCCCAGAATAACATTCCATGTTTCTAATAATATATCAAGAGCATCTGAGCCCCAGGCTTCCTCTTCACTCTGGTTATCTAGCACGGACTTGACAGCTTCTGATGTCAAAGCAGAAAGCAGGTTGATTGTTCCATATTGCCTGCAAGCAGGTCCATGTTACAACAACAATAAAAACAAAAACAGGAAAGAAAACTGCCAGTCTAACTGATATTGAAAGAACAAATGGTGCAAAGTGTACAAAACCTTCTGAGTATACTGCGAGTAGCTTTTTTTTCCTTTTTCCTTCTAAATTAAGTCTTGCATTTATACATTTTTTACGCTGAAACAGTAGAAGCTTCTACTGTGTGCATTTACACTATTACAAAAGGTAGCTGTTGAAACATGGCCTAGGATCATTGCTATGATAACGTCTTACAAATGGCCGAAGCTACCAATCATTACCTAAGCTGCAATGTGAAACTAGACAGCAAATTACCAAATAAACGTTTATACCTTTAATACTGACCTTATTGACTTTAGTAGGTTATCAAAAAGTGAGGCGGTAGTTAAAGACGCCACTGAAAGCAGCACATGGCAACCATCTATAAACTCACTGCAAAAAATGAAGTGAATCTCATACATCAGCATTTCTCAGCTTCTACTCAAAGTTTAGAAAGATTGAAATGAAGCTCTTGAGACTACCTTTCGCTTCCTCCATTTCGAATCGATGCTGCAATGACATCAGGAGGTTCAATCCACAAAACAGCAGCAGATAAAATGTGCATAAGGTGTTTAACCTGTGCATCTCCATTGTCTGGGAACAGAAAGCAAATTGCAAAGGTTAACTAAAAGAGATCACATAAGCAAATTATTACTTTCCATTTTCATACAAAATAAGCACGTCATCACAAATATGGAATTTGAAAATCGTCAACACAAAAGTTCCGTTTTCAACCTTGAACCCTAGCCTCAGTTTGGGCTTCAACCTTGAACTTTGAAACATAAATATCAAAACCATCCACTTTACCCCACTCAATGTAAGGTGATTTTGTCTCGAGCATAGCATCGAAGTCATGGCTTGTTGGCTAACCTATACTATGCATCTAACGGTTAGGGTGGTGTTTAGATGGTCTTGAGAGTTTTAAATAGCCAAGGAATGAAAACCAAACGGAAGAGTATTCAAGGTTGGAAAAGGAACTTCTGCGAGTTCTTAAACAAACAATGATTATTTAAAATAAGCATATACCATTAGGAAACACAGAGCCGGCCAAGGAGCATAACTGCACTATGAGCTGTCTGCATGATACAGCAAGAGGAGAATCAACCCATAGTGTATCATACGAGTACTTTTGGCGCAGGGTGGTATAGAAGTTCAAAATCCAGGCAGTGTGCCCACTTGATATAAGAATATCTCTCCACAATGATCCTGGCTACAAAAGAAAGTACAAGCATTATAAGGCAAACCAAGCAAAGATGCAAGTATTTCAACGGTTTACCTTCACCAATGAGCGTTCAAACTTCTTCAGATTTATGGTATCGTTCCTCAATCCAGAGTTTATCTTCGCATCTGAATTATCATGCTCCACAGTATGCTTGAAATTCCAGCTTAATATCTGAAACATCAGGCGTACTGCTGCTGAACATGCTCTCTCCTCCGGTATAGTAACATTTGAATTCACAATTTTGTCAGCTGTATTAAATACAGCAGCTTGTGCCCAGCAATAGAAATCCTTGCCAAAGGAAACAGCTTGTCAAAATAATAATAAATGGCATTGCATGCAGTACCTTTAAACCTTTTGGTAAGGAAGTTAACCACCTTCAGAAAGTGCACTTCAATTGACCATTCACATTTTTCATGAAACTCCTTAGGCAGGCCCATAGCAGAAGCAGTCAAAGGGGAAAATTCTGAAATCTAGCCCAGGCATGAAATGCCAATCAAGATCAGTTGAGATTTCTTAAATGAAAGGATAAATGAATAAGCAACTGTATTGACCTAACAAAAAATTGGTATACCAAGTTTTCCAAGAAATTGATTGCAGCAAAGAGTCTATTAGGGCCATGGATACCCCGAATGGATTGCTCAACCTGAGATAGGATATCAAACAGTACACTTACATAAGATCTTCAAGTAATAATTTAGTGAGAAACATAAGTGGCTAAAATTAGAAAAGAAAGGTGTCATAAATAAAAATGACATCAACCAAAATTGGATACTGAGATTGGTGGGTCTAAATTAGCTTTAAGGGAGGAAAGGTCAAAATAATTCACAAAACGGGTAGATAATCTCTCTATATATCTGATCCAGTTAAAGTTCTAACAGAATTGCTCTTATTTGGTCTAGTATTGCCAATTTGAAAAGACAAGCATTCAGTATTTCCCAGCGATGAAAACAAAAAATCTTAAGTCAGGCTGTAGCTTCCAGAGAAGTCTGTACCTCGAAGAAGATAGTTGCTTTCTCTTGGTCTGGAAACTCAACCCTGCAGATATGTCCAAAGTCAAAACAACTGTGTTTAACTGCAAAAGAATCTACAACAGACGAGATACTAGACCAACACATTGCTTGCAAGTGAAAACGCAGTTCACTTGGGCTGTGTGCATGCATTGGAAACACAATGAACAAAATCACATCCAACGCAGAAGCTCAATGAGTGATAAATAAAATGCAAAACAAAAAAAGTAAGCAGATATTTATAAACTAACCAGCCTCTTTTCAGTAATCTAGCTGCCACGGCAGAAACTTTCGATTGCACATAGCCATCAGGGGAACTAGCATGCTCCATAACATAGTTCAGGCAATATCTGCAGTGTTAGGGGAATTATCGTAAGCGCTAAAAATACGATTCTCCCATTGAATGCATGATTTAACTCTCAAATTGAGTACTCACAGTATCAAGCTTCTTTTATTTTCATCTGCAAGGATTCCCCACTCCCTTACTGCCGCATCACCAATCGCACCAGCTGCTTGGAATCTTGCATTTGGCATTTGGGATGTCTCTGGAAAAAAACTTTTTATTCAGCTCTCAAGTAACTTGACAGAATAGAAGAGAAATCGAGGCACAATTATAGATCACATACCAAGAATGTATCTGCATGCTTGATAGGGCATCAGAGATGAATGCAGTGAGCTTATCACTTTCTCCGCTTCAGATGGATTTATATGCAGCTGCAAAATCATCCCATCACTAATAGGTAAGTGAACTTGGAGACAATGAATGGCACTCGGTAACAAGTAAACTGGCAAGTTCATTTGCATCATGTCCCAGTGCCATAGTAAGCTGAATACAGATGTACCAAGAACACTCGCTTGCACCAATTTCCACAGAATTCAGGTAAATTGGTAAAGTAGGTTATCAAAAAGTGAGGCGGTAGTTAAAGACGCCACTGAAAGCAGCACATGGCAACCATCTATAAACTCACTGCAAAAAATGAAGTGAATCTCATACATCAGCATTTCTCAGCTTCTACTCAAAGTTTAGAAAGATTGAAATGAAGCTCTTGAGACTACCTTTCGCTTCCTCCATTTCGAATCGATGCTGCAATGACATCAGGAGGTTCAATCCACAAAACAGCAGCAGATAAAATGTGCATAAGGTGTTTAACCTGTGCATCTCCATTGTCTGGGAACAGAAAGCAAATTGCAAAGGTTAACTAAAAGAGATCACATAAGCAAATTATTACTTTCCATTTTCATACAAAATAAGCACGTCATCACAAATATGGAATTTGAAAATCGTCAACACAAAAGTTCCGTTTTCAACCTTGAACCCTAGCCTCAGTTTGGGCTTCAACCTTGAACTTTGAAACATAAATATCAAAACCATCCACTTTACCCCACTCAATGTAAGGTGATTTTGTCTCGAGCATAGCATCGAAGTCATGGCTTGTTGGCTAACCTATACTATGCATCTAACGGTTAGGGTGGTGTTTAGATGGTCTTGAGAGTTTTAAATAGCCAAGGAATGAAAACCAAACGGAAGAGTATTCAAGGTTGGAAAAGGAACTTCTGCGAGTTCTTAAACAAACAATGATTATTTAAAATAAGCATATACCATTAGGAAACACAGAGCCGGCCAAGGAGCATAACTGCACTATGAGCTGTCTGCAGGATACAGCAAGAGGAGAATCAACCCATAGTGTATCATACGAGTACTTTTGGCGCAGGGTGGTATAGAAGTTCAAAATCCAGGCAGTGTGCCCACTTGATATAAGAATATCTCTCCACAATGATCCTGGCTACAAAAGAAAGTACAAGCATTATAAGGCAAACCAAGCAAAGATGCAAGTATTTCAACGGTTTACCTTCACCAATGAGCGTTCAAACTTCTTCAGATTTATGGTATCGTTCCTCAATCCAGAGTTTATCTTCGCATCTGAATTATCATGCTCCACAGTATGCTTGAAATTCCAGCTTAATATCTGAAACATCAGGCGTACTGCTGCTGAACATGCTCTCTCCTCCGGTATAGTAACATTTGAATTCACAATTTTGTCAGCTGTATTAAATACAGCAGCTTGTGCCCAGCAATAGAAATCCTTGCCAAAGGAAACAGCGTGTCAAAACAATAATAAATGGCATTGCATGCAGTACCTTTAAACTTTTTGGGAAGGAAGTTAACCACCTTTAGAAAGTGCACTTCAATTGACCATTCACATTTTTCGTGAAACTCCTTAGGCAGGCCCATAGCAGAAGCAGTCAAAGGAGAAAATTCTGAAATCTAGCCCAGGCATGAAATGCAACTCAAGATCAGTTGAGATTTCTCAAATGAAAGGATAAATGAATAAGCAACTGTATTGACCTAACAAAAAGTTGGTATACCAAGTTTTCCAAGAAATTGATTGCAGCAAACAGTCTATTAGGGCCATGGGTCCCCCGGATGGATTGCTCAACCTGAGATAGGATATAAAACAGTATAGTTACAAAAAAGCTTCAAGTGATAATATCATTGAGAAACGTAAGTGACTAAAATTAGAAAAGAAAGATCCCATAAAATAAAAATGATATCAACCAAAATTGGATACTGAGATTGGTGGGTCTAACTTAGCTTTAAGGGAGGAAAGGTCAAACAAATTTACAAAAAAAGGGTAGATAATCTCTCTATATATCTGATCCAGTTAAAGTTCTAACAGGACTGTTCCTATTTGGTCTAATATTGCCAATTTGAAAATCTGAGGCGTATTTCCCATCGATGAAAACAAAAAATCTTAAGTCAGGCTGTAGCTTCCAGAGAAGTCTGTACCTCGAAGAAGATAGTTGCTTTCTCTTGGTCTGGAAACTCAACCCTGTAGATATGTCCAAAGTCAAAACAACTGTATTTAACTGCAAAAGAATCTACAACAGCCAAGATGCTAGACCAACACATTGCTTGCAAGTGAAAATGCAGACTGTGTGCATGCATTGGAAACACCATGAACAAAATCACATCCAACGCAGAAGCTCAATGAGTGATAAATAAAATGCAACGACAAATAAAGTAAGGAGATATTTATAAACTAACCAGCCTCTTTTCAGTAATCTAGCTGCCACGGCAGAAACTTTCGATTGCACATAGCCATCAGGGGAACTAGCATGCTCCATAACATAGTTCAGGCAATATCTGCAGTGTTAGGGGAATTATCGTAAGCGCTAAAAATTGAATGCATGATTCCCCATAACTTTCTCACATTGAATGCATGATTTAACTCTCAAATTGAGTACTCACAGTATCAAGCTTCTTTTATTGTCATCTGCAAGGATTCCCCATTCCCTTACTGCCGCATCACTAATCGCACCAGCTGCTTGGAATCTTGCATTTGGCATTTGGGATGTCTCTGGAAGAAAACTTTTTATTCAGCTCTTTTCAAGTAACTTGACAGAATAGAAGAGAAATCGAGGCACAATTATAGATCACATACCAAGAATGTATCTGCATGCTTGATAGGGCATCAGAGATGAATGCAGTGAGCTTATCACTTTCTCCGCTTCAGATGGATTTATATGCAGCTGCAAAATCATCCCATCACTAATAGGTAAGTGAACTTGGAGACAATGAATGGCACTCGGTAACAAGTAAACTGGCAAGTTCATTTGCATCATGTCCCAGTGCCATAGTAAGCTGAATACAGATGTACCAAGAACACTCGCTTGCACCAATTTCCACAGAATTCAGGTAAATTGGTAAAAGATATGGAATAAACTTAGCACCAAAAGTCACCATAAAAGAAGTTATTCAAGTGAGAATCTGCAAATGTTAACATGACTCAGGTGCAGATTTATGTAACAGTAGCAAGTAAACTGGCAAGTTCATTTGCATCATGTCACAGTGCCATAGTAAGCTGAATACAAATTTACCCGCTTGCACCAATTTCCACAGAATTCAGGTAAATTGGTAAACCATATGGAATAAACTAAGCACCAAAAGTCACAATAAAAGAAGTTATTCAAGTGAGAAGCTGGAAATGTTAACATGACTCAGGTGCAGACTTATATAACTCAGCAAATTTAATCCTAACAGAGCTTTCTTTTCCTAGATAACACAGTTCTACTATGCCCCCTAATGTATGAACTGAGGAGCTTCAGGCATGAACGAATGTATCGTATGCATCATTAAGCCTCATCACACCCAGCAGTGGTAGTGCTGCCTAGTATAGAGATCAGTAGATCACAGAACTGCTAAATGACCAGCTTACAACTCGGAACCAATTAAACTGCGTTAGAGCTCATATTGGTGCTAAAATATCACTGCTAAGCATCCAACTAAGGTACCCAAAACGAACTAAAGTTGCTGAAGTGCGTTGGAACTCATATTGCTCATATTAAGCAACCCAACTAAAGTTGCCCAAAAAAAAACACTACCAAATCCCTGGGTAACCCTCATCAAACAGGAGCATGTCGCCAAATCCACACTTAAGTGCCGATCAACAGAGTACGAGACGCACAGGCGCACAGAGAATCATTCCCCCCACGCGATGATTGGAAAAACGAAATGCGGCAAAATCTGTACAACCGAAGCAACCCGTCAATCAAACTGAAATGCTGTGAGAGCACAATCAAGCCGAGCAGAAATCCGCACGCCGCTACAAATCTAACACTGCGACACCGAAAGAGCACAACACTAAACCACGCACAAGGACACGGGAAAAAACATAATTAAGCTCGTTGGCAAGGAGTGAGCTCCAGAACCGGACCTGGATGAGGGAGCAGGCCTGCTCGATGGCGAGCATGGTGGACTGGAGCTGCTGCGGATCAGGGGTGCCGCCGGGGAAGCCCTGCATGTTGACGGCGGCGGCGGCTCCCGATCGCGCCTGGCGCGTGATTGGGTCTGCGCGATCGCCTAGGGTTTGGCCGCCGGTGAGCGGCCACCCTGCCGGCGTGGAGGAGTTGGCAAGGGGAGTGAGGCGGTGGTGGAGGCGGAGGGGGGAATGGATGGGTGGCTGGATGGTTTCACTCCGGCCTTTGGGCCGGGAGGCAGAGGTGGGGGAGGGAGGCGACGCAGCCGGCGTGCTTTGCTGGCACCGTGAGCTTTGGGCAATCATCGATTGAAGTGTTGGTGATTATCTAGGGAAAACAGTTGTAATTTCGTGGATTATGTGTTTTAAATACATTTCATTGTTACCATCACATTCTATCAATTATTACGTAAAAAAATAATAAGATGACACTTTAGTTCGATAAGTAGCGACAAGTTATCGAGTTTGTCTTTAGGGCGGGTAGCAGTACGTAGGACTAAATAGCATGAAGGAAGTCTAATTCCCGCCCAATTTAGGTATAACCGTTAAACTTCATGTCTTAAAACAGACATTGTTTGGACTGTTCGGCAAGTTGCAGCTGCGGCTGCGGCTATAGAAAAATAACTGTGAACACTATAGCTGCTACAGAAACAATGTAGCGGCTGCAGAAGAAATAACTGAAATATTGTAGCTGTTGCAAAACAGCCAGGCGGCGGTTCATCCTTTATCGACGCTGTTTATCGTCATATGAATATGATGATGACTTGCTTCGAATGGGTCATCCAATGACAATAAGCAAGCCGGGCTTGAGATAGGTGGATACGGGAAGTCATAAGAAAAATAGTTGTCGTAGAAAGAATAAACACACGATGGCAACTAAATTAGCTAAGAGCTTAAGAGATATTTAAACTTGATCTCCAAAATACAAGCGATGTATGAAGAGAAAAATGATTCCGATTACACGCCAATGTAGCTTAATTATTATCATGCAAGCATGCGAGTATTGACATAATTTAATCATCCATGATCTCATTAGCTCTCTCCCCAAGTATTGATGAAGCGATTTCCTAACAGCAAGACCACATAAATGATATGGCATGTGAATGAACTATACAAAGGAGAACACATCGAATAGTTTATAAGGACGATCCTAGCACTCATTATGATGCGAATTTGCCGAATATTTGACTTTAGTGTCGACATGTATGTTTGTATTTCGTAATAGAGGGAATAATTTTCAAAGGTTTTAATTTTTTATGCGCCCCCTCACATATGTTGCGTGTCTATTGGCTTTGCATTTAATGTGTAGCATGCCTTGCACGGAAGCTTATTAACTTATCTTGCAAGACTCGATAGGGTTTTTTTTAGTAGCTATATTAGCTTATATTGCTTGGATCATCCATAGTTTTTTAGCAGCTAACTTATTACTTCTACGTTCAAACACGACCTTAGTGGCAAGTATGCGCTCGTGTTTGATAAGAAAAATTATAGCTCAAAACCTATAAACGTTATCCACATGCTATCACTTAACTAAGCCTGTTGTTTGATAACTAACGACGTAAATTTCACCAAGTTTCCACAACAATCACGGGTTGAATGGTTAAAAATCTAAGCCAACGTCACTCTGTAAGGATTAGGTAGTTTTAAAACTACAAGATTTGTTCCATCCAAACGCCTCTTAAATTTCTGAAACTAAACTATTTATCAAAACTGTAATATTTTTAAAAATCAAATAACGCTTAGTATCTAAAGATGGTCTAGCAAAAGTCCCGGGCAGAAAAAGCAGGAAAAAAAAGCGAGGCAAAACTTTCATGATATACGGGAAAACAAACTGAAGGACCAGCCACAAAAGCTGGATTGCAGTGCAGGTGCGGCTCGAAAGCCGGGAAAGACCGAGGCATCTGGGATTCTGTCGGCCCACGGGTCCCTTTATCCCCGCCCGCCAACCACAGCCAACCCGGCCCTCGCACTCGCGGCTTAAGCGATCCGGACATCTGGTCATCGCCAGGACGCTAGCCCAACAGCCTCGAAGGCCGAATTGAACGAGCCTGTGCGCACGGGCTGATATTGCAAGCCCATCGCTTCCTTCCGCTAGGTCGGCGAGGCCCACCACCATTCAGTCCATTTGCGTCCACTCCCACCGCCGCTCCACCAGAAACCTCGCTGCTTCGCGAAAAGGGGTTCAACCGGAAGGAGCTAGCACGGAGGCCAGCCGCCTCGCCATCGCCACGCCTCCTCAGGTCCTCCACTCTTCGCTGGCGCCGGCATACCTCCTGCTCGGGAATCTCCTATTAGCACTCGGAGAAGCTCGGATCTCCACGGCGTCATCCTTTCCAGCAGGCCACGTGCAGCAGCTGTGCAGGTAATCCAGCTCTGGTAGCCAGAGCTCGTAAACGTCCCTACCAAGGGCTGGTCTTCACCTTCCAGCCTCGCATTAGTTCGTACGGACAGTTTTGTTCCTTTTTACCATCTGCAACCGCAGAAGTGGCTAAGCAAGAGCTTTAATGCAGCTTGCTTGAGTGAAATTTGCTGCTCGTGTTGCAATTTGGTTACCTCGGGCATGTTTTTCGTCATTTCCCTCTGAACATGTGCTCCTTAATCTGCGCAGGTGCTAATGTCTGAGAGCAATTAGGACACATTTGGCATCCTCTCGAGTTTTGCGAAGAACATTAGCCGTTGCTTGTGAATTCCGTAGGAGCAGATCTTTGACATGGTTGTTCGATAGGGGAATGACAAGTTTTGGGGATATAAGCTGTTGTGGGTGTGGTTCGTGGTCATACGGCTCTGCTCCTGTTAGCGTAAGCGAGTCTATGCGGTGTTCACGGATTAGAGCACATGCTGTTTCTTTAGATTATCCCACTAGGACTGAGAAAAAGAATGAGGGTAATCTAGTGGCGATGCGACCAGATCGACGGTTGCAAGATGAGTTCGCTGACGCAGGTGCTGCCCATGGAAGTGGTAAAACATCTGTAAAATTTGAGCATGCTGTATCATCACCGGAAGCAAAGCCGAGAAAGCTGTTGAATCCGGAAACCAAGCATAGACAGCCCTTGAATCATAACTCATACAAGGTGGCATATGTCTCAAATCATAAATCTTTGTGCTACGCTGACAGCCTTCGCAGGTATTGCAGCAATGGGAAGCTAATTCAAGCTTGTCGTGTGATTGATGAGATGATGTTTCATGGCCAAGTTCCAGATTCCAAGTGTTGTGTTAGATTAATTCGTGGGCTTGTGAGAACTGGTAAGGCAAGCAAAGCTAGGCATGTTCTTGAGGTCATGGTGCTTTCAGGTGGGGTTCCAGACACAATAACATGCAACATGTTGATTGCACGGCTCTGCTGCGAAGGACAGTTGAGTTCTGCATTGACTATACTGGAGGATATGAGGTTTACAGGTTGCTCTCCAAGTGCTATCACTTTTAATACTTTGATTAGGTGCATGTGCAGCCAGCATATGTATAACAAGGCAATTTCCTTTTGGAAAGAACAGTTAAGGGTAGGTTGGCCACCATATGAAATGACGAGCACCTTGCTCGTTGATCTTGTCTGCAAAAAATGCGGTCCCCAACGGGCATTGGAAGTCTTAGATGAACTTGCATTGGAGGGATGTCAACCAGATGTTGTCACCTACAATGCTCTTATCAGTGCGTCATGTAAAGCTGGCAGTTTGAAGGATGCAAAGACAATCGTAACTCGTCTTGAAGCTGAAGGCCTTGAGCCAAATGGTACAACCTATTGCATCTTGTTTCATTCTCTGTGCAGTAAGAGAAGTTGGTCTGAAGTTGGTGATTTGCTTGCACACATGAAACGAGTAAATCATGAACCTGATGTTACTGCCTACAATATCTTTATCAACTACTTCTGTAAATATGGATATCTGGATCAGGCAATTGATGTATTGGAGATGATGGTGAGCGAGAAATGCTCTCCTGATATAGTTACATACAACACACTTCTGAATGCCATCTCTAAAAGGGGCATGGTCGAAGAAGCTCTTGCGATTGTTCAGTCTATCAGAGAGAACGGATGCCAGGTGGTTCTTATTACGTACAACACCCTCATAGATGCCTTAGCAAAGAAGGGTGAGGTTATTAAAGCTATGAATCTGTTTGATGGTATGCTCGGTGATGGGATCAGTCCTGACAACGTCACTTATGGTTCACTTATTATGGGCTTCTGTAAGAAAAACATGTCTAAGGAGGCATTGGAGCTTTTGAATCAGATGCTTGCTCTTGGCTTTGATGTTAAAGCAACTACTTTTGTCATGATAATACTAGCATTGTGCAGAGATAGTAAAGCAGAAGCCGCTGCTGTAATGCTGAGAGTTATGGTATCAAAAAACATTAACCTCAGGAGTGCATTTTATTTATCTATAGTCACAAGAGTTGCTAAGTCAGGTCAGCTTAAAGAGGCCCAAATGCTACACCAGGAGTTAGTTGAGTGCAAAGTCTTTAAAGAAGATTCCCGAATTGTTTTAAGCAGCTAGTTGCTGGATAGCAAGATTCTCCAAATCAATTGGCAATTCTGAAACACGTAACTCAGCTAATATTTTTAAGCAGCTAGTTGCTGGATTCTCCAAGTCAATCGGCAGTTCTGAAACATGTAAATCAGCTAATAATGTCTATAAGTTGTGCAATGTGCATAACAACACCCGTAAGGTACCACATTTCCATTGTTTAATTCGGTGGTTCTTTTTGGCAATTTTAGTATGCGTGCAATTGTAGTTGTGGCATGGCTTCTTCTTTTTTCTGCCCATAAGATTTGAGTTGTATTTTATAAACTCATGTGCAAACGCGCTAGCCAAATTTGGCTTGAGTTTTCTTAAACATATTGCGTTCAGTTTGTCACAAGGCTGCAGCTATTCTATTTAATCATATACATACATGGCGTTCAATGTGTCACTAAATTTCAGTTATTCTGTTTGGTCACATATATACATTTATGGACCATATTGTGTTCATTGTATCACTAGGCTGCGATTATTCTATTCAATCAGGCTAATTCATATTGTTACCTGAAATTATGTAAATTTATTGCATTTTGTGTGCTCATTTACACAAGTATATGGTTCTTTCCGTAGTAGGTTCAGTATCTCACTGTACTTTGAATCATGATAGATGGTTTTGTATCTCACTGTAAATGATGCCTGGCTTTTTCTTATAGAATTACTTGTAGACATATCGGCTTCAAGGGTGGATGGGTTGCCTTCCAGAAACTTAAAAATGTGGTCCTTCCAGAAACTTAAAAATGTGGCTTTGCAACTCTCCCAGTGCCTTTCATATTCATACATTGAATCAGTTCTTCTGTTCCTGAATAAATTGTTTATATTGCATAGGCTCTATGTATGTTTTCCCTTGCTGAAGAGGAGTGTCTGCTGACTGCTGGCCACTGGTAGTGGTAGATGGTTGCCTCTAACCAATATCAACAAAAGAAAACTCCCGGAGGGAGTAATGCACGATGTTTTAGCATTGGTCCCTGACCAACTTCACGGGGCGTTGGTGTTTGTATCCCATCAATTTTGATGGAAGGCGGCATTATGAATTTTGTCATCGGTCTTCACTGTTGAACTTAGAGTCCGTTGAGGTGGCTACGGGAAAGATGCATTTTGACATGCATACAGTGATACAGAAAGGATGCATTTAGCTTATTGTTGCAGCCAATGTTGAATTAAACAAATGATTTTTGATAATTAGCCTCAAATTTGAGTTGCAGATTAATAATGTTGCTACTGGTGAACATTCATTTATTGCATGAGAGGTTAACACTTATGAAATCAAGCACTATTTGTAGAATGTGTTGTATTCGTTGTTTGTATTAGCCTTTTTAAACTGTTACATTCGTGTCATGTTGTACGTCCTTTAAAATGTTAGATCTTACATTGTTGCTCAAGTTCCTTTTTTTTTGTGTGTGTGTGTGTAATTTTGTGAACTCCCCAGTGTTCTCTGTTTATTGTACCGTTAGGTTCTCCAAGTTTAGTCTCGAAGCATAGACCGCCTACATAGAAAATAAATCATATAGACAAATTAAGCAGGCTTGTTGTAGATATGGTTTGAAGTTTTACCGAAGATTGTTCAAACAACGTCATTCATGGATCAGGGTTTGACGCACACAGAAATAGTAAAAAGGGGACTTATCAACAATGGTGCATGCGTGCGATTAGTCTGATAACACGAAGGCTTGAGACCGGCTAACAGAACGGAAACACAACAATCTCGCAAGTGCTAATGCTGCAATGGAAATGGTAGTGCGCTCAAACTACCAAGAAACGTTGGCGGTGCGGCCAGTGCCCTAAGCGTTATCCAAGCTTAAGAAATGAAATTCAATAAAAGTACTTGAACGGATCCAACAGGATTTGCCATTAACAACCTGCTTCATTCAAACATTGTAACAGGAACATTCAAAATCCAATCATTTGGCTGTTAAAGGATTTTAAAAAAACTATATTTTACTCCTTCAAATAATTTGTTTTGTCCATTTCACACCCTATACAAAATGATGATGGCTCATTTTACTCTCCAAGCACTCTGTTTAGTGTAATATACACCCTATTGAGGTTTATCTTTTTTGTTTATTGGCCTGCAAATGAATTCCAAGCTCAAATTTTATGTGATGACAGTTCCCACAATAACCTATGTTAAAATAGATTTAAATTATTTTTTCTGATATCATTTGTGTGCATATATCGATAATTGTAATTAAACTATATAAATAGTATTTAAAAATTGCCATAATTATATTAACAGAAGCTGTCGCGAGGATTGCAATCAGGCAAAATTTTAGCTTCACATTCCATCAGTAGAGTGTGTATTGCACCGAATGAAATTGTATAGGAGAGTAATTATTTTGTTAGGGTGTGAAACAGACAAAGTGAATTGTTTAAAGAAGTAAAATAAACTTTTTCTAAAAGAAAAATAATGATCTTAATAGGAAATGTATGGATCCAGTAAACGAATCAATGCTAAGGTAGATGTTGCGCTGAACGGGAGGCCCAACCTTGCCAGGCCTTGTGTCACTGTGACCTAGCTTGGCAGGAAATATCATTGAGATGTTTCGCCGTATGTGAAAAATCTCAATGATACAATATTCATACGGGAAAATTTCTAAGAAACACTAATAAAATTTGGTTTCGTGCTCATGACACCGTAGAGTCAATGTCGATCACGGGACAATGCAAAAACATTGTATTATCTGACACGCTAGTGGAGAAATGAAGAGGCACAACATACCATATTATGCCCTTATATTATTTTCTACAAAAAGTGAGATTTTGCATGAATGGGCAACGAAACTTTGCTTAACATAGCAACAATTTCAAGATGTCTTATAATCCATTTTCACAGAGGAAAATTATGTGTGTGAGGATATAATGGTAATTTTAAAAGTTTGCTCTTACACCACTGTACAGTTGATAGTGTTTTATAGGATATATTATTGGCAATAACATATACTGACGTGCAAAGCTGTGAAATTCTAAAAAATTCGCTCCTACGAAAAGTCAAACGCAGGATCTGAAAGATGTTACTCGAGTGCCTTAACCACCAGACCAAAACACATTTCGCAATAAATATGGATGTTAATCAATCTAAAGATACATTCTACATGCTTTTGAAGTAAAATGTAACAATGCTATTGTTACTTCGATCGTTCAACAGTGCCAAGAAGTATCAGGGATACTTTTACATGGAATATCTTACAGCGGAACCCTCTGCAATATTTAACAAAACCGAAACCTTTCTAAGTTCTAACCCTTTACAAATTGATTAATTTGTTCGTCAACTAGCGGTCGACACCACTGAGAACTACAGGAATCAGATATTTAGTTCACACTAACTGTTTTCGATGATCTGTTGCGTCCGAAGCAGTGTTTGTGGTTTTCATGTCACGAACACTCAAGAGTTCCCTCGCAAAAAAAAAAAAAGAACACTCACTCAGAGTTGGTGGCCCTTGGCTGCCAAGGCTCACTGGGATTTGTGCGTAAGGTCACATTCGGTTTAAGATACATTAGGGGACAAGGTTTCGAGAGGGTAGAATTCCTGCTGAGACAGCCGAACAAATCAGGTGCCACCAAAACACGGATTGTCACAGAAACAACAATTGTAGGAACATTTGACCAAAACAAGTCAAATGGGATTATGGGAGTAACATTATCTACCTCTAGGAAGATGACAAGCAAACCGTTGCTAAAATGAACGAAGATGACAGTGAAGTCTAAAACATTCTCCAAATTTACAGCTCAACAAAATTTGGATTGCTAAAATTATCCACCTTTTCGTCAGACATAATATGCACCCCTCCCCCTAGCTTCTTGGTAGTGTTACAAAATGACAACAGATATATCCATGCCTTGAGGTACTGTATCTTTCCTTCCAAAATGTACCAAGAATGGCAAGAAGCCAAGAACTACAAAACACGATGCTGAAGAGAAGGAACCTGAAAGCTACATACCATGGTTGAGATCATTGATGGAACTGATATCTCGTGCTTCCATGGATTAACAAAGACAATGGCAGCCAAACATTAACAGTTCAGCTCCAAAATCGTCAGATAACATACACCCCCCCTAAAGCATCAACCCGACCACAAATGGAAATAGTCAACCAGGACGGGCCCACCAAATTAGCACTTTTCAGACTGTTGAGATTGTTGCCTCAGACATAGCAGGCATATGCGCCCCTCAATCTCGCCATTTTTCCAGCCAAGCAAAAATGTTTGCACAACATAACTGACAAATATCGAATCAGACCTGCACAGTAAAACTTGTAAGTAATCTTTGGTGTTACTGAATCTGCTGCGAGCCTGCAATGGCCTCCACAGGGTAGCCACCAACTTTACAATTCCTCCACTTCCAAATCAAATCATCCATGTCCAACCAAATTCCGGCAGCACGAGCTGTTCATGTAAAAAGTGAAAACTAGAACAAGTTAGCATGGCAATGCCTACAATTTTACCCTTGGGACATTCTAGAGCTTGTAACTTGGTTTTTCTAATGGTCATACTTTTCCAAGGCCTACTGTTCAACCAGCATTTTGTTAAACAAAAATTACTGTTCAGAATGATGTGCTTCTAGAGTCAGTGTAAAATAATCTACTTAAAATTAGAACTTCTCAAGCAAAAGAATGGCACATTTACACTTAATCTAAATGTACTTTCTTTTGCAAAAAAATGACAATCAAAATGTACTTCATTCACGGTATAAATTTTGTAATTTATTTGTCTATGTGTTTGCCACGTTATGTTACTACCAAAAAATAATCAATTAGAAACACTTACGCAATTCAGAATGGCGCCTCAAGTGATTCATCCCACACATCACCACTTCCATTTGAAGCATCTTCACCATCTTCTTCCATGGATAGCCTAATATATTCTCTATGCGCAAAACGATCCCACTCAGTCAGAGTAGGATTTTCACGTTCCTGCAGATTAACACTAGTTAGTTTCATAATTGGCAAAGAGATACAACTTTATCGAGTCTTTATAATCACCTGGCGAATGAGGAATGGATCACGAGTTTCAAATGCCATGAACTTGTTGAGATTGAATAGGATATTGAATATATTCCCTGATAGTTTACATCGTTTTAAGTCCCGTAGAGTAAAATAGCTCTCATTCTGTGGAAAGAGAAAGCTTTATCAGATCCAGTCTAAAGTGCAGCATGAATATAAACAAGATTCTACCTCTGGCCCAATCATGTCAATCATCTGGCATAAAATATCCTCGAAAAGAACAGGCTCCTGTGCCATGCACTCCATACGGTGCAACTGCTCCTCATAGAAAAATTGCATTTCATTGGAAGTCAGAATGCCATTACCATCGAGATCAATGCACTT
>LAPY01000053.1:372840-384438 GCA_000970635.1 Eragrostis tef
GCGGTTGTAGTGGCTGTGGTCCCCCGAAGAGGTTGGCCGGCTGGATGGGGCGGCGGCCATCTTCGACGTGCTCCCGGTCCGGGACATGATGCGCGTCTTCTCTGAGTCGGCGACCTGTTAGATGTGGGGACACTGTAAGTTCTTCCTTATCATCAACTTTGGTGCCCAACTAATACAACTTCCGTTGCCATGAGCACTAGCTACCGCAACTACAGAGAACACTTACAGCTTCGTTAGATGTCCCGAAGGAATCTGCAAGGCTTTTGTGCCTGGAATGGTCCCCATGACGACCGGAACCTGTATTTCTTCTGGCAAATGCCTCGACAGCACCAGTGAACCTGTCCCGGATCTCTTGACCCACTGCCAAAACAGAAGCTAATGCAAATTGATCAGTGCTTCATTCGGTACTGGACCTATACAGTCAAGTACAAAAACACATACCTGAAGCTCTGTCTGTTCTCTCAACAGACGGTACAGCTCCAACCATTTGTGCACTTGGTTGCTGGATGAAAAATACAACGGTTATTTTTATGACAAGGGGCAAGAAAATAGATGGAGTACAAGGTGATAAGGTTTATACTCGTCCAAGCTTGTTGTTGGAGCTCATTTGAGGATATTTGAGTGCAGTCCAGTCAAATACGTAATCGAATTGATATCCTACAGTGTTAATTGGCAATGAGAAGCAGAAAATTCTCAATGGATAAAAAATGACCAGAGGAACAAACAAATCAGGTCAGATGCACAGAGGAAAGGAAGTTTGCACCTTCGCGGATAAATACATCACGAAAGAGTTTCTTTAGAAAAGAGTAATCTGGTCTGTCTTCAAACCGCAGGGAGCGACAATAGTGAAAATATGAGATGAACTCCGATGGATACGTTTTGCACAGAACCTGGTCAAAGCAATTTTAGTTCCAATGCTAGCGAGACTTATCATAATAAAATGACAAGGCTTCATCTTGGCAACAATCAGTACCTCTGCTGAGGTAAGCATTTTCTTTTCACTAATTTTGTCGTACTTTTGTTTCTTAGTGCCAGCTTTAAGACCCTGCCATGGGAGACTAGGCATGACAACAAACATGGGAGTAAGCACTTGAACTATTGCACAGAAAATAGGCATAGAGTAGAAGATAACCAACAGATTCCAGATCATCTCGTCTGCTTTGTTCTGGGTAAAGGAATGCACATGTATGAAATATAATACAATGTTTTATTTGCTTTTAAAGCTATATAAGACAAGTGGCTGCTCTTTATACTCATTTTTGTGATCAAGCATACAAGAATCGAAATGTTAGGATTTTATTAATTTGAAAAAGGGAAAACTAGGTTCGGTTTGCTCTGTGCTCACCTATTCCAAGATGAGTATTCACGCTAGCATAGCGTGCTGTTCCAGTAAGATTTTTGTTCTCCCTGTGCAGAAAAAACAACTAATCACTCAAATATCAAAAGTTCAGTTTATATCCAAGCTATCACGTTTAAATGAGCCTGACACCCTAGCTTGCATAATGTTGCAGAAAAGGCATTACATTTTTGCATGCCATATAACACCAGAAGACTTAGTTCTGAAGTTCCACAATATATATACAAAAAACACAGTGTTCACAGATTTATAAGCCTGGGGTAGAACCCTGAGATGGATCCTCAGACTCTCCATTGGATTGTCCCAGTAGTTTATCATTAGGAAGTATCCCTCAAATACAATGTAGGAATATGTGACGTAACAGAGAATATGTGAATTTCCACTTCCTAGTTCTGCTTTACATGCTTGCAATTTAACACAAGTGTTTGACACGATAAATTCAATTCCAAGTCAAAACTTCATCAATTAATATCCTTCACCTGTAGGGGATGTGTTTATGAGTCTGAAGGTCTTTGTATTTCTTAGCAAGCCCATAATCAATTATATAGACCTGCAGGATGAAAAGGATACATCTCTTTATGTATTGTTCATTTAGATTAAGATCCTTTTGGTAATTACTGGACCTATAGTAGAAAACGCACTACTATGTTCAGGTTATGTGGAAAATAATAAAAGAAAACTAAACAGGAGGATTGTGTTTTTTGTAGCACGACCTGATTTGCTTTTCGGCCTAAACCCATAAGGAAGTTGTCTGGCTTGATGTCGCGGTGAATAAATCCCTTAGAATGCATGTATTCCACTCGGTTTATCTCAAAAGGAAAGAATCAATAAAGTGAGATCTATCATGTTTAGGATAGACAGAGATACACTAAACACAAAACATGATGGAATTGGACTTGATCTCTACCATCAATTATGGTCTGACATTATAGATTTAACTCCAGCAACTAAGGCCATATTGTAGTACAAAATAAACATAAAACTTCAGAATGTAGAGGTAGCTTGTTTCAGACTCCGTCAAGTGAACTTGCTTCTATAGGGGGGCAGCACAAAAGGTTGCATGTAGAGTGAAGTAATCAAATAATCATACCAGTTGATCAGCAAGCATAAGCACTGTCTTCATAGAAAACTTCCTGTTGCAGCAGTTAAACATATCTTCCAAGCTTGGGCCAAGAAGATCAATCACCATAACATTATACTCCCCCTCGACACCATACCACTTGAGGTGTGGGATACCATCTATATCACAAAAATAAGTGCGACTAAATGAGAGACGACAGTTGTGCACAAACACTTACCCGGAAAAAATATGCACGTATGATTTACTTACTTCCACCCTGCAGTAACATATAAACTTTAGACTCATAGTGCAGCTGTGGATGTTTCGTTTTCACAGGTTCCTGACAAACCATTCCAAAGAAAAGTTAGAGTTGAGCTCTACGCTTCAATCATACAATAGTTTGAAGATCATGTTTCAATTTTACGCCATATTTGAAAGGATATGTTAAGTCTGGGAGAAACAGAGCCTGTATACAAAATGAAATGAAATTAATATATATTACACTGCAGGAAGGTTATCAGCGCACGTACCAACTTTATCCCAACTTCCTCTCCGTTCTGTATATTAACACCTGAATCAAGAAAAGCCACACAAAAAAGCATAAAATGGGATTCCTTGTCGACAAGATGCAACATTTTGATCATACGGTACATAAATCGTACCGAGATATAGCTCTCCGAAGGATCCACTCCCAATTTTCCTCCCAAGCTGAAACTTTCCCCCGATGACATGCTCCATTGCCGCTTCTCCTGCGCCTGGATTGCTGCCACCACGGGGGAAAGAGAGCGCTGATCAAAGGACGAATGCGCTTCTTCGTGGGATGTATACTTCCACACAAGTTTTCAAGATTTCCTTGCGGACCGGAATCTTTCGGTCTTATACGTTCAGTTCAGCTGCCCTGTTGCCCCAACGCCTCCTCAGAGAAGCAGCATTCATCTGCCAACAAACTGTGACGCCAAGAAAATCAAAGGAATTCTCTTCCTGGAAACCGCATGAAATGAGATAACAAGATTCTTTAGCATCACCGACGCCCACAAAATCGACAACAAGATGCTTCAATTTCGAAAACACGAAATGCGACAGTAATAAGAGCCATGGCTCGAACGGAGTACCTCAAGGATCAGGAGCCGGCGGCGTAGCGCACAGCGAGCTCCCCTCCAAATTGCAGACCACCGCACCGGACGCGAAGCCGCGGTCGAATCGCATCGACGCCGGCTCTGCAATTGGAGGGGAGGGAGAGGCGGGGGTGGGGAGGAGCGCCCGTGTTGGTGGGGAGCGGATGGTTGGTGTCTTTTTTCGGGTCTGGGTCCCTGAAAAATTGTTATTAGACTTCCAGTCTGGTCGGAGATGCAGCGGGGCGACGCCGCATGCGGAGGCGGAGAAGGCGGGAGCTAAATAAGGACGGACAATGGTTTTTTTCCGCTGGAGGGAAAAGTTGAAGGGGTTTTACGCATAGTATGCAATCTGCCTCCAGTTCTACAGGTGTACGTACGAGGTGTAGCATTCTACAGGTGTAGTATGATACTGCCACATACGGCTACCTACTCGACCTTTCCCTTTCTACAGTAACCAGAAGGGCGACTTCGAGGCGACAAGCCGTCCGGCATCGATTTCGCTCAGTCCCCTCCGACTCCGGTGCCCTCGCCGGCGCTGGAGGAGGGGGGATCGACGATTTCGTCGTCCGGTGTATATACTCTTTTCTGTTTTCCTTATGTTAGATAGGTTAGGGTTAGGTTTCTCCGCTCCAGTCGGCCGGAGCGAGGTTCGTTTCCTTGGCGGCTTCTCCAGCAGGCGACGGCGCGGATGGAGCGTGGGCTTCTCCAGGATGTTCTTCGTCGAGAGCTCCCTCTTCATCCCCGCTTGGAGGAAGGCGATGTGAGGTCCTTCTTCCACCTTCTGTATGGAAGGTTGAAGCTTTTGTGCCTCCCTGTGAGTGCACTCTTTGTCGCCGTCGCTGAGTTCTTCAGCGATTTGCGGCTCATCTTGTTCCGGTCGGCGACGGCGACGGAGGCGTCGTCGGCGGTGGACGGTCTTTCTCCTTCCTTCCTCTGTGCGGTGGCAGCTAATGGTCCTTATGCTATTGCGAGTGTGGTCGCTTATCGGCCGCGGCCAACTGCAGCTGTCGTCGGCGAACGAGGGAGGTCGAACACACCGGAGTCCGGCGAGTGTCGGGGGATTCCTGTTGTTTCGAGAAGTTTCTCGGTTGAGGGGGTTGTGTGCAAATCTTGGTGTACCCAGGGTGGTTTATGTAAAATCTATGGAGGTACTGTTCCTACCTTTTAATATATTTCCCGTTCTGTTCAAAAGAAAAAAGATACGGCTACCTCCGTGAGTTTGGCGCCGACACCCCGACGCCTTGGGATCCGGTATATGCCTGGTCTCAACCGTTGGATCAACCTTTTGGATAGCCGTAGCGTGATCGGTGATGTGATGATGTATCGATGTCCATTGTCCAAGGCTCCTGACGACAATTGAACGCTCCGGCGGCTTCGAGCCTCTTGCGCAGAGGAACACGAATGCTGGCGCACTGGTTAGCTTGCACCCCTGCCCCTCGATCTTGAAGCGGATGGCGCCGGCCGCCGTTGTGGCCGGTTAAACATTTTGGCTCCCTCGAAAAAAAAAATCATTTGGTATTCCGAGTTGAAAGTTGTGGCCTTGTGGGCTTGGATCGTCGACTTCTTTATTCGAAAGCTTGAGCTTACGATTTTGATTTACTATTCGAGCTGAATTTTTGTTTTACAGTAGCCTGCAGCTTATACCATGGAAATTCTTCGAGCGCAGGCCCGGTGGGAAAACGTAAGCCACAATGAACGAGTTACCCATATATGCACATGTGGACTGAAAGACAGCAGAAATACACTGCAAGTTTCGCCATCATTGTTGCTTATACATGCGCCAAACTTATTACTTGCAGATAACTCCATCTAACTTCCTTGCAGATAACTCTATCTAACGTGCATAGAAAAGAGCCAAAACTGTACCACTCCGGCCACAGAAAACGTCAACCTAGGGACAACGCCGACGAGGCCCTCAGGGCACGGGCATTAGAGGTAGTCACTTCTGTACACAGACGGACGCATGCCCTGCATCAACTGGTGCTAGTCCTGAACTCCTGACTGCCACTGTTGAAAGTGCTGTCTCGCGGTGACAGCGAGCTGAAGCTTGTTGACAGCTCGGACTCCCTTTTCCGGACGCTCCCTTCAGCAGACTCGTCGGATTGCTGCTCCTCTCCCTCAGGTGAATCTGCGAATGTATAAAGTGAATGAGTCTTGGTAGAAACAGAACTTGGCGCTTGGCGGTGAAGGGAGAAATGCTATGGAAAAGAGTTCAGAGAGGAGCTTAACATACCAAAGAGAGATTTAACGCTGGGTCTCTTTGCCTTTTCTTTCTTTTTCAGCTCAGCTGTGCAGTTTGCAACAGATTAGGAAACAATAACAATATGGTCGACATGAAGACTTGTTTGGTTTTGGATCCATTAGATGTTACCAAGTTAAATTGAAGATTTGTTTACTTTTAAATCCTTTTGATGTTACCATCTCTACCTTTCCAACTTCTTGTGGGTTGTTACCAAGTCTAAAGTATGAGCTCACAATGCACGAGTTGTGAAGAGAAACAGAAAAGCACAGTACCCATTCCAGGGACATCGTGATCATTCACAAGTTCAAAGTTCTTGTACGTGTAGCCCACAAAATTCAAATCCTTTGAAGAAAGCATCTGCAAGGGAAATTTCGAAAAATAACTTTAAAGATGTGAATAAATGATACCGGCAGCTGATAGGCTCACAATATGTAAAGGTACGATTACCTTTCTCCAAGGACCCGTCTTTGCTGAACACTGAGCAGAGTCTGAGGACTGCAAATTCAACACACAACGATAACTTTTTTCTGTCTTTCTGGCAACAGAGAAGCATATTTCTTATTAAATAAGAGCAGTTACCTCTTCAAATTTCTCAAAGTTCTGAGTATCCAACTCATCGGTGACTTGAGGTAGATAAGCAGCTTCTATTTCGTACAGTTTGTCCCACTCTACTTCATTAAACCAGGAGTGCTCCTAAAATCACACATGGAAAGAAGAGCGAAAATTCAGTAGTATCTATTTGGAAAATAATTAGTTTTGGGGCCTGTTGCAAGGCATACTTAACAAACGCATGACAACCTTTATTTCCTCTGCCCCTTTTGTGCCAAGGCGCTGGTCGACATTGCATAGTAGTTTACTTATAAGATCTTTGGCATCCGCTGTCAGTCTTGCTTCTTCAGGAAATTTCAAATGTGTTCTCCAATTAACTATCTGTTACGACATACATAGGCATGATGTAAGAAAATGATATATGAACAAAACTAGAGATATCTGAATCGGTTAATTTGGAAGATGATAATGATCCAATTAAAAAATATCATAACGATATTCATATCAACTAAAATCCCATGATGCATTACCTTTCTGCAGGTTGTCATAGGCTCATCTGAATAAAAGGGAGGATAACCCACAAGCATTTCATACATGATGGCACCAAGGGACCACCTGGTCCAATGGCACAAACAATATTGCAAGCGATGCTTATTGCTTACCAATCACACTCCATTCCATAGCCTTTCTTCAGGAGAACTTCTGGAGCAATGTAGTCTGGTGTACCAACAGTTGAGTAAGCCTACAATAATTTTATTTTGAAGAAGGTATCACTAAACAGATAATTAAATATCAACTGGTAAACTACTATTAATAGTTACAAATGATGGATGGAATATCACATTAGTTACTGACCAAAGTTCTTCTATTCTTTTGCCAGTGCTCCAACTGTTCTTGCTGCGAGCGCTTTGGCATAGACTGCTGCCTCCCATCACCATGTGAAGATCCTGTTTTTGTGGGCGTGACATCCTTTTCATTCAGGTCTGGGAAGTTGGAATAGTCTAGTGGTTTGCATAATCCAAAATCTGACAGTCTCAAGTGACCATATTTATCCAGTAGCAGATTATCAGGCTTGATATCTCTGAAATTTCAAGCGCTGAACTCATCAGAACACCATAGTAACCGTGCTGGACACGTTTGCTCTTACTCACATACCTGTGGATGTAGTTGTGCTTGTGTATCGCTTCTATCGCAAGAACCGTCTCGCCGACATAGAACCTGGCCTCATCTTCAGTCAGCGTGTCTTTCCTCATGAGCAATGTCATCATATCGCCTCCGGGAAGGTACTCCATGATAAGGTACAGATACTCACTGTCTTGGAATGAGCAGTATAGTTTGACAATACAGTGATGATCCACTTCAGCGAGAAGATTTCTCTCAGCTCTCACATGCTCAACCTGTACAAATTCAGAGAAGGAACAGTGGACATAAACATTAATTCGGAATGCGATCAGAGCATAGCGAGCCATACGGCCATACCTGACCTCGACGAAGCATTTCTGACTTTTTAAGCTTCTTCATTGCATAGACATTTCCACCTCCGGGGAGGTACTCCATGATAAGGTACAGATACTCACTGTCTTGGAATGAGCAGTATAGTTTGACAATACAGTGATGGTCCACTTCAGCGAGAAGATTTCTTTCAGCTCTCACATGCTCAACCTGTACAAATTCAGAGAAGGAACAGTGGACATAAACATTAATTCGGAATGCGATCAGAGCATAGCGAGCCATACGGCCATACCTGACCTCGACGAAGCATTTCTGACTTTTTAAGCTTCTTCATTGCATAGACATTTCCTGTGGCCTTCTCTCTGCAGACTCTGACCTAAAGCAAACAATTGCGTCAACCGAAAAAAAAGGATCAAGAACAGCAATATACAGCCTGATAGCTTATCTCTATTTGCATATATGTTTTACCTCGCCAAATGCCCCCTTGCCTATCATTGTCAGCAAGTCAAAATCATCAACGCTCATTTTATGCCTCTGCAAACGCATGTATTCTGTCTCTTTCTTCTCAAATTGCTTCAGGATGTTGTGTTGTTCCTCTTCCGACACATTAGCATCTGCTAATTTCTTTTCTAGAGTACACCGTCTGAATGGAAATAATGCTATGAGTTAAGATATCGTCAGCCGTGGTAAAACATATAAATAGCAAAATGGTCAGGCGGCAGCATGCAGAAACTTGAGTATGCAATCATAATCTGAACACATAACTATTGTTATCGTTGTGTTAAGAAGCTTATGAAAAGAATTCATCCTGATTATACATATTGCACTTTATTTATGCCAACTTATCTTTTCTCTGGAACAAATTAATTTCTCATTTCCTATTAGAAAGTCTGAAGTTGTATGAAAACTAAGCCAAATTTGAGATATAGACATTTCCTTTTTCAAAAGGAAATGAAAACCGAGCCAATTTTAATTGCTGCCTATGAATGCAAAAATAAACTAATGAATGACGCGATGATCCTTACCTTTCTTTCCTGTCCTGCAGATGTTTCATTTGCTCCTTGTAGTGCTTCTCAATGTACTGCTTGGCCGCAGCAACCCTCTGCTTGGTAGCGCTAGAAGGCGCATCATCGCTCGATTCTTTGCCGTTGGGAGGCAATTCTTTCTTCTTGCCAATGGATTTCTCTCTTGTTTGGAGCTTAGTGAACCAACTCCTCGCTGAATCCATAGCAAGAAAGAGAAGCAGCAGCAGAATCAATTGAGCCTACTATGATCACACCCAAATGCTATACACATTCGTCCATCCACAAACTGCATTCAAGAAAAAATCTTATTTGAAGTACAGATTCAGTATGATCTGCAAGTGAACCACCCAAGTAAGAGAAGATAATATTTTTTTAATGTATTATACTTCAGCAAAGGTGAAAATTTGACCTACAATTTAGGACCATCAATGTTAAAATATAGTCATCAATTTTTAGGCAGTCGAAAAAGGTGGCGGAAGAGACCCTGGATGGAGGCTCAAAAGAGGGCCATGCTAAAAAAAGATCGCAGAATGAGCGGTTGAGAGGAAGAGTATTCAGAGATTTTCTATGTATCTGCATACTGACAACCTATAATTATCAGCAGAGGGAAGTGTTGTATGTAAATGAATCGAACAGAAGAATGTTTCTGTGATTTTGCAGAGAATACTTCGAATAAGCTCGGTACGATCGTACAATTTGTTTCCCGATGAACAGATCCCAAATCGAAATTGCAGTCAACCACTGATGTGCACGAGCATACTAGCATAACACTGTATGGGCAAACCTTGAGTGTTACCTAAAGCTTTAGTTGCAGTCACCAACAACTTGAACAACGCACAAAGCAATACCCACGCTGTAAACTGAAACTCGGTGAATATTTGGTTAACAATATTTGCCGCATTTGAAACAGTATTCTCAATATTTGGCACATAATACACATTGAGGTCAGTGTGACTCTGTTTTCTGTTTGTGGAAAATGACAAATAACAAGGGGCAAATAGTTACATTCAGATTTTCAGAGCTCCATTTGTGCATTCAGGTGTCGATATGGGTAACAAGCTAACAGCACTCATGTAAATATTTATTCTCATGTAATATGAGCAGAGCAGTCATATCTCTACTCATGTTTCGCCACTGAATCGCCGAAAAGGTAGAGGCTTCAACAGGTAGAAGACAGGTCTTGTTCTGAGCTTGAGTTACACGATTTCCTTCCTTTTCCAGATAAAAAGATTGTCAACCATAGATTGTGCACAAATGTCAGAATGCTGCCCATCCAGCTCCTGTGCCCTTTGTTTGTCCCGGCTCAGTTGATGACGGTAAGTTTTTCTGGATATCATAGATGATTGAAATGTAAGGGCGTGAAGGGATGAGTGAGAAAAAAAAAACACAAAACAAAGGCCCCATAGCTAGTAAATATGTCATTTTGAGGTTGTTACACACGATAATTCTATTAATAAGAATGTCAAAGCTTATTTATATTCAGAGTCTTATCTGATAATTGACACAAAAAAGATACTTAGAGTAGAAAGGTAACAATATTAACCAGATCCAAGACCCAAAAAAAACCCGCATGCTTATGCATAAAGGATTTCATAATCCCAAAGGACTGCGCCATGAAATGGACAGTTGCATGTGTAAGAAGTAATTCACCATTCTGGGCAACAAAACAAAAGGGGGAGTTGAAAAGGTATCACTTCTTCTCTGATATTAAAGGACAAGAGGACTAAACTAAACAATTTTACCTTCATAGAAGAAAGATCAGAAAAAGGATCATTGTTTCGCTTAGCAGGCTCTTTTGGCTCCCTAGTTCCAGAATTCTTCCCAGAGTTCATCCTTGCAGCAGCAGGGTCATTAGGTGGAGGTGGAAGAGGAGACCGGAGCTTCCCAGCTGCACCTGGTGGTGGTGCAAGGAGCATGCTTGCTTTAGGTTTTGCAGTGGCCCCTCCAGACAAACCAGCAGACGAAAGCATGCCACTTCCGGTTGTTGGCTTGTTTTTTACATTTATCCTAATGGTTTCACCTTCCTGAAACAGAAAAAATATTAAAACTTTGTCCATAATATAGCAGAGATCATGCACATGAACGAATTGATAGACAAGAGAAGGACATGACATGAACATACTCCAGTGTCAAACAAAACTTGTAACAAGTTTTTTCTATATATTATGGTCCTGTCACGTTCTCATCCCTATCATGAAATATGAAAATTTTACATCAGCTGCAAAATGGGCAACATTCTCTTCCATGCTGAGTACTTCTTTTCTCGAATGCCATGCTGAATACTATAACAGCAACATTAAATACGACTAATGATAGTTCAATGAAATTATATTATGTTGCTTTGATATCATGGCACGGATCAAGTCAATATTTTCTGCTAGGCATCAAATGGAAGAGCACTCTGGACAAGTTGGTACCACAAAGGTACACAAGACAGGACCCCTCTAACATAAGGTGTACAAAGAACAGACTCATTGGTTGCATTACACCAGAACCAGATTAACTGCAAAACCTAACATCGTCTCTGTTTACCAAAAAGTTAAGGATCAGAGTCTCCTTTACTTGCTATGTTAATCGCAAAATCCATTTTAGCATGCCAACCGATCCATCATTCCTTACTGAACAAAACTAAGCACACATTGACGTACTCAATAAACTTTTATGAATAACCATTTCTAACCAAGACAGATAAACTCTTGATAAATTCAACTATGTTATAGCTGACAGATTAAAGAAACATAGAAAAAAAATGCTTTCCATTTTTACCTTGAGCCGGTGATTGACGGCCGGGTGTATAT
>LAPY01000054.1:39165-56580 GCA_000970635.1 Eragrostis tef
ATACGAGGGCAGTCGTAGTGTTCTCTTTTTTTTCTCCATTGTAAACAGTGCATATGAAGTTATCAGAAAATATTTTGATGGTACTATCTACGTATGTATATCTGGTATATTTGTATTGCTGTATGTTCTGTGGGTTGGGCAGGTACACTGAGTCACCGACTGAATGATGGAGAACTTCAAAAATCTCAAAGAAATACATAGGTATGTTCTTGTTTGCGTTTTGAAGAATCTCACCTACCCAACCTTCTTACGACTAAAGGCTTTGTTGCTGCTGCTGAGGAACATAGAAGAATTTCATTTATTAATATGGCTTTTTATCTATGCTGCAATTGCACAATCGTTTAACCTCATTAGACAGTGTATTCTTCTGGAGTTTGAGAAACAGTAGATTTTTTTTTTCTCGAAGAAGAAGCAGTAGATATTGTATGATGTTTATTCCTTGCATTGCATTCAGCACTATTATTGTATTCTCTATTTTCTGAGCTCTATTACTGAGTCATCCACTTACATTTTCTTTTCAAGGCATTGTCTTCACAACACCCTAAGGTTCCTGTAAGTACTATTTTTTTCCGCACTTACGTCTCTTTCCGTCCTTATTAATTTTTACTATTTGATCTGCATCTGGCGGCATGTAATCCATTTGAATTAGTATTGCTCTTGTTTTATTACAGGACTGTTGAGGTAGCTTTTATATTCAGGAAACAGCGTGGTAAGCTAATTGTCTGGGCAAAAGGTAAGAGAACAACATCCTCTCTTGTTGCTGCATCATCATAGAATCTTACAAATTAATAATGAACTTTGTTGGAAGGATCTTTAGAGAAATTGCCATACATGCATCATCTATCTATTGGGCCTTAGAAACGGAGGTTTCTATTCTGAGATATGAAGCCTAAATTTGGCCCAGACAAAATGATATTCCTGTGCAAACTAGTTACAGTCCTACTGCTACTTTTCAAGTGGGAAGAGAAAAAGGAAACATTGCATCATAACTTAGCAGTGTCCTACAACTCCACACAGTGCACAATTCAGGCATTGTCACATCCGACAGAAAGGAAAAGAAAATAACACAAAAAAGGCATAAAATTTTTGCAACAGCGAGCAAGCCATCAACCAGCTGATGGCTATGCTGCGACATTGGTAATGCCCCATGAGCGCTCAGCAAGGCGTACACACTCTGGGAAGCGGAAACAGTCAACAAGGTGATCGATGACCATGCCAGCGGCCTGCATGAAGGAGTAGACGATGACGGGACCGACGAGGCGGAAACCTCGCCGGACAAGGTCCTTGCTTACTGCCTCCGACTTGGGTGTCCTAAATGGGATGTACTTGTGGTGCTTATACTTGCCCACCACTGGTCGGTGGTTCACATGCCCCCACATGTAACCGCTGAATGAACCGAATTCCTTTGCCACCTGCATGCGCACATTTCTTGAGTTTAATGCACCAGCCAGTTCATCCAAGATCTTAAACAGTCAACAAACCTGTTTGAGTGGGTTTTACTTTATTACTAATCTGTAGATTCATGTCCCACTGTTTTTGCTTCATTTTAGCAGTTATTGTTTTTTAATCTTTGAAGTAAAAAAACGCGCCAATTTTTCTTCGGTGCTCATCATGGTAATTCGAAGTGAGTTGAACCATTCTGGAGTCTGTGTACTCGCCTTCTGAATGCACTTGGCGTTCTCCACAATGCACCTCACCCTGCACTCTGCTAGCTTGAGCTCCTTGTCGCCGCTTATCTCCACAATATCATTCTCATCCATCTTTGCCACCACGCTGGGATCAAAGTCCGCAAACACTTTCCTGAACCGATCGTGGCCATTATGTCATTCTGTATTTGATAAAAATTGAACTGAAGAGATTTATGCACATTGATACCACAAATGTTTAGAGAAGCACCTGTACATTTCTCTCCTCTTGAGTATCTCTGTCCAGTTGTGGTCTATGAGCATCCCTGACAGTGCCAGCAATTCGAAGAGACGGCTGCAGTTCACCAACATTTAACCAAGATGAACTGTTGTCCTTTTTATAAGGCTGAACTATTGAGGTTTACTACAGAATGGTAATTATAACAAGTAAAAACGAGAAAATGTGATAGTAAGTACTTGTCATTGTACACAGGGACGCCCCAGCACTCGTCGTGGAACTGAACGTATGCCTCATCTGCACGATGGGTTTAATTTCAATCAGTTAGTTTCTTATCTTATTCTTCCTCTTTAACCTCGTTAGTCTTTTTGTTTCAACAAACTAGAACGAACTGGAGATAAGTCCTTTTCTGATGAATTTGTCAACTGAATGATATTCTTGGAGCACCAGAAGGTGACCCACTATTGCTCGAAAAAAAGGTGACCCACTGAAACTTAGTCAAATCAGTGTATCATTAGTCAGTGATGTCGACTTGACCACTTGTTAAAGATGAAGTCTGTCCCATTGTCTAGCCTGACTCCTTTTTGTTATGGATAATTTTCTGTTCAAACATATTCTGGTCAGAAGTGGGTGAAAATTAATTATTAACATTTAGTTGCATCGTTCAGTTATCCAATGTGCCATATATGCTTTTCCTGTGCAAAGAAACCGATGTTCTCATAGGCAGCAAGTGTAACATACTGTTGTTAAATAGGATGATACAATAGTTTCCTGTTAAAAGCTGTCCAACCAAGAGTAACATCATGCTCATGCATGTGAAACAAATACAGGAAGATAAGCAAAGAAACATTAGCAGTAATTAGCGTTTCTTACCACTGTTCTTGGTGATCCAACTGCACCTGTGTAAGCTCCCTGGCTCACTGCAGTCAAACTCTTCCTCCCCACCTTCAACATCATGGTCACTAACCTTGTCATCTTCTCTCCTCCTCTCCAGAGACACAAGCACATCACCCCAGGGGCTGAATGTGCCACCATATAGCAGCGGCACCTTTGGTTCCCAGCTGGAGTTGGAGCTGCTTAGTGAGGAGTCGTTGGAGTTCTGTGAGAGGGAGAGGGATGACAATGTGAGGTTGGAGCTGCTCCTCTGGATGCCCAGAGGGTATATCCTCTGCATGTACTTGCTGCCTGCAGCATGGCTCATGGCCTCCTGTAGCTTCCTATCTAGGTTTCTCATGTGGCCGGGGCTCTTCTCAAATGCATGGTGCTGCCTACCGTGTGCTGTGGTGAGCATTGTCCCAGGAGGCGGGTGGTTTTGGAGGCAAACTGTAAGAGGTTGCCTTTCCCTCCGCTGGTTTGAAATTAATGCGTGTGAGGTTTGTTATGTGAGGTTCTGGGTCTATTATAAGGGTTGAAAGCTTGAACGTTAAGGTGGTGTGTCCTGACCGGGCTTGTTTGGTAGCATGTGGGCTTCATGGTAGCTGCTTGACAGCTTCCAGTCGATCTTATTAAAATTAGATGTGATGGCTGTGCTATTTTAGTGAGTGGAAGGTGTTGGTGGTTTCCGCATGGGGTTACACACATGGTTCCTGTAAGGGGATTGCATAGCTCATCTGTGTCTACTACTCTTTCAGTAAATACATTTGATGCAAAAGAAAATATTGGTAGTTCAAATGTGTCTTAATTTTAACATGCTAGCATGATAATCCATGTTATATTTGCTTACTCAAGTTTCAACAGCAGCCAGGATTTCTTTTTTCTGTTTGAAGAAACAGCAATATGTCAATGGTGGCCAGCTTCTAATTTCTTGGAACAGGCAAGGGAATGTTCACTAACATGTTATTGCAAAAAAAAAAGGTATTATTTCGTGAAAGTATCTTGTTACAGTAGGTTTTTCCTTTTCCCACCGGCCATGATATGTTATTGTTACGATTAATATGCTAATACTAGTAAGCGTATAACTGGCTATTTTATTCCAAAACAAAAACTGGCTATTGTATTGATAACCTTGAAAAATAACTAGCTACATTGATGAGTTCCTTTCTTCTTTCAGGTTTTATAATTCATCTAGATGATTCAAAGATTACATGTGGCTAAATTCATTCCGCTTTTCTCTTTCAGTTATCACCTTTCTGGTAGTTATACCTGGCTGAGAAATTCTGAGCTATGCAAAACCATTTCGAAGAAGATGGCAACCTGTTATTTTAGGGGCTAAAAATTGCTGGTGGTTTAAACATTCGCACCATGGTACTTTTTACTTTGCAAATTCTATGGCTAATTTCACCCCGGTTTTCTCTGTCATCAATCAGCTTTTAGGTTGCCTCATAGACCTGACAAATCAAAATCTGTCTAATTTCATCATGTAAAAAAAAAATCTATTGATAGTAATTCTAGAAAATGCTGGCAGCTTATAAATTACTGCGGGGTACATTTGTTCCCTTGAACTTCAAAATAACATTCCCTCAATGTTGTGGTCAGTTTTATCCAACTTTTTTTTTTGAAAGAACAGGAGTTTTATCCAACTTATCTTCATCGTATGCTAATTCTAGCTACTCTTTGGCAGTTTCCTAAAGGATCGGCTAATTTCAGCACTACCTAAAGCACTACCAGGGATTTCTTCACAACAAAGTATGCCACCACTGCATGCATGGCTAGCTTCATCCCTCACTTCTTTGTCACCAGCACCCTTCAGTTTGTTAGTTTCATAAATTCACTGGCTTAACTTCAAACACTTCCTGGTCTATATTCTGGAGGTCGATTTGCTGGTGGAGAGAGAAAAAAAATTTGCTTAAACCTTACTTCACTGTAGTAAATTTCGTTGTTTTGCATGTCAGAAATGTTTCTCGGTTCTTCTTGAAATATACGGCTAAGTTCATCTCAGCAACCACAGCTAAGTTCATCTCTGCAATCTGTTGTCGTAGCCTTTTCGTATACCCCAATGTTTGAGCAGTGCAACAAACACGTCGGTGTTGGTATTTCGCTGGCCAATATGTACCCCGGTAAAACAAATGAAAAGGTATTGTATTTTATTCTAGAGTTGGTTTCGGTGTGTACATTATATTGGAAACTTTGGTTACATTGCTAACTTTATACTGTTTTTCTTTATTGCTATTGGGTGGTTGCCTGTTTGTTTGCTACTCCCTCTGTTTCAAAATATAAGCAGTTGTTGACTTTCAGACATTGCGTTTGACTGTTCGTCTTATTCAAAAATTTTATGAATATATAGAAACAATTAAGTCAAGATTAAAGTATATCTAATGATAAAACAAATTGTAACAAAATAAATAATATTTTTAGAAATTTTTTGGATAAGACAAGCGGTCAAACGTGATGTCTAAAAGTTAAAAACTACTTATATTTTGAAACAGAGAGAGTAGTTAGCTTATTTGTTTTTATTTTGTATGATTTCACCTAGTTTTTCTTAATAAGAGACACCTTCTTCTTATTAATACAAGCCAGAACACAAGTTTCGGATCATTCAGAATAAAAAAAGAAGACTGAATTATAGTCGTGGCATTAGTTGCTGGGGGACTATTCTGACTTCCTACCTATTTTGTACTCTTATCTGTTGACATGATGTTCGTAGGAGCTTTTGGATTATATTTTATTTATTCTGTTTGTTTACTGCGTTCCTCAAGGTGTCAAAAGGATGGTTTTTAATCAGTTGCTTGAAAAATATTGCTGTCTTATTTCAACATCATCATGTAAGTTTTTCTATATTGATGCTTAAGGAGCATGCTGAAGAATACGGCGGTCTTGATTATGGAGGAACGCACTCCAGAAGGGATTGGTTACATTTAGATAAATTACCATGTCCTTTTTAATCCCACAGACAAAGTATCATCATACCAGAAATCTTGTCTGATATTTCTTGAACCATCGGTATGCACTGATTTTGATGGGAAATATCTTAAACAGAAAATACTATTGTATCTTACATAACGGTGTGAGAAAAATACAAATTTCCATATTTGGAGTTGCCCATTAGTAAATTGACACGAGTGCTGCATAACTTGTTTTAACAAACAATACAACATGGTCGGGCATGGATTAAGCAAGTATTATTTCTTGTTTCATGAAAACTGAGATTGAAAGTCAACCGACTGTTTTTGTTCTGAGACACGCCATCGAGCTGCGTATCTTTTTATTCAAAAGTGAAGAAATTAGGAACAGTACATATGATTCCTAACCCTTGCCCAGAGGTATAGGAATCAGTCTGACCCAATAACAAGATCATTAAATAATTTTGGATAGAAGTTTTTCGCCAAGAGCATCGTATCCATATGGTTGATTACAACCAATTTTTCATTACGGAAGTACTGAAGAAGCTGCTGAGGTGGAACTCAGGCTCATGCAAGGAAAAGAAACGTGGATGTCACTTCTATCCAGTGCTGTCGGTGCACTTGGCAAAATCAACCCAGCATCGTTATAGTCAACGTTGAAAGAAACAATATCAAAAGTTGTTGCAACTGATCTACAAATTGTGTGGCAGAGGTTAAGGGAAAGGCTCCCGAGTTTGAGAACAGCGGGCACAGAAAGGAGATAGAAATTCGGCAACTTGAGGTTGACAGTACTATTTGTTACCTTGATCAAAAAAACATTGAGCCAGTATGTTATCTGGCCAAATAATCATTTACTTCACTACTCACTCTACTTTAAAATATAAGCAGTTTTTGACTTTCAGACATCGCGTTTAACCGTTTGCCTTATTTTTTTTTATGAATATATAGAAACAATTAAGTCAAGATTAAAGTATATCTAATGATAAAACAAATTGTAACAAAATAAATAATATTTTCAGAAATGTTTTGAATAAGACAAGCGGTCAAATGTGATGTCTGAAAGTAAAAAACTGCTTATATTGTGAAACAAAGGGAGTACCTGTTACTGCTGCTGCTTCTTGCCTAGCAAATTTGCACTTTAAGGCCAGAAATTCATGTTGTTCCGTGCATTTATATTAAAAGATACTATTGTACATCTCTTGTTCTGTTTGATCTATTTTTTAGTACTGGAGATTTTTGTTTCATTTAGATCATAATCATGTGTTCCTAAAGATATGTTGGTCCTAAAATTGTGTAGCGTTTGCTATGTGCCTGGTGGCTGGTTCTGAATTTGGGATGGAGAATATAGAACAAAAAAACATTATGTGCATAATTGAATGACTAACGTTATGAAAAGGTAGGTATAAATACTCCTTCCAGTTTTAAGTATATGATATTGGGGCAATTAAACTAGGGAAAAGATACCCTAAATCTAACATCATATAAACTGGAGGGAGCATTACGGAAAGATGAGTATTTTCTACCCATAAAAGCAATGACATAGCTAGGAGTTGCACCTAACATGTGTTTCATGCGTTTTCAGCGCCTTGTCATGAGCACAACTAATACTGAACAAATTTGAACAAGTGCGAGCTTGTGCATGTGCTTTAGATGGGCTTGAAGCATAGTAACTCTGAAATCTGAAGTTCTCCTAATCTTTAGTTACTTTCGTTAAGTAATCCGCTCTTCTTTCCCTTTAGTTGCGAGGTCACTAGGGTTACAACTTACAAGTGACCTCCTGTCCAAACGGACAAGGAAGTACCATCTTTCTGTTCATATTTCACATACAAACCAAGCTCGGGAGAAGCTCAGGGCGTGCAGATTTTTCATATGACATGACCTAGCTTCTGGTGGACCAAACCTTTCCATCTAAATTTTCAATTGGAAGCTAAGCCTGCGAGATGGCACCGAAGATTTGAAGTCCAGTTGCACCGGTAGGCATAGCAGCTGCCTGTATCACTTCTGAAGAGTTCCAAACTGGTGTTAGTCTTCCAACACCCTTGCTCAGACCAATTCAGAGTTGAGACAACATAATCTATTGAAGATGGTTCGTACGTGTAGGATGAGTTTATCCAACCAACCAAAGGGTATAGGAAAAAGGTATCCCATGTGTTTAGTCGCTGCCTTGAATCTGTAGGCAAGAAAATGATTATTCGAACTGTTAACTTGTACAGCTGAACATAAGAGATTTGATCAGCCCTGGTTCCTGGATTGGTCTCGATCGTTTCGCCTCTTTCTTGATAAGGTGAAGGCCGACGAGTCCATTTCAGGGCTCTGCATTGTTTAGTAATGTGAAGATGAGCTTAACTTGCCTGCTCACCTAACGATACTAATTGCATCCTGCTACAGGGAGCTTCGAGAGGTCAGGCCACCGGACAATCGTAGACAAATAGCATGCTTGTACGACTTGGACTTATGGAGAAAGAAAATGGAAATATATTATATATCTGCATGAGTCCCGTTTAATTCGCGGCAGAAAATTCTCCAACTATATGTGGACGCATAAAGTTGAACTATACAGTTTAAAAAGGTTTCAAATGTGAGTTATTCATATTCAAATAATATTTTCATGTGCTTACCAACCGAATTTTTTTAACAAAACTGTGTGACTCTTTGTTAGTGGAATTAAGCCTGACGCTCTTTGGTTGAGCATGAGTAGAGGGGTTCTTCATGATATCGTGGCATGCCAAGGGAACAAGAGCTCCGTTCTCCAAACCAACCTGAATTAATTGGCAATTTCACACGGTCTTCGACTGAGCACCAGTCCTGAATTTCTCTGTCCTCAATCGATCTTGAATTGATTCAGCGAATCATTGACCTGAAAAATAAACGTTTGGCCATGCATCGACTGATGATGGCCTACTGAAGTTTAATGCAAATAAAATGCTGACAGTTCAACTATTTAAGCATAGTAGGCAATGCAGATCCTTTCATTAGAGTTCAACATTGCACCTATAGCCTTTCTCTGAAAGGAAGTAGGAGTACATGACTTTAACATCAATAGTACTGCTTGAGTACTCAGCTCTCGGGATTGTTCCGATAGGATCACTCACGGACCCAAAATTGTTGGGCATGCTGGCAACGCAAGAATTTATTATCTGATTTCCTATAGAAATTGAACTGCAGACCGTGAACCTCTTTATATGCTGCTTATATGCATGGCTACAAGACAACACTGGTAGTTGAAACTTAGGACTCCATAGCTCGCTGGTAGTTTTGGATGCCAGTGAGGTTCTAGGTTCTTCCACGATGTACATGGCTAATTTCATCTCTCTTATCTCTGTCCAAAAAGCTTTTTGGGCAGTTGAAAAGCACCGAATTCATTACTTCGGAAAAAAAAAGCACAAGTTTGAAGTTCAGGCTACATGCATATGTGGTTGGTTTTGCCCAGCTCTTTGTCACCGATGGCCTTGCACATTATATTTGGCTCTTGTTCGTTGACAAATACGTACGACTTTTCAATCGTGTTGCACCACTTGCTGGGGCATCGTCAGGTTACTGCATGCAGGCTCGAGAATTATTAATGGTCCTGGTAAAGCGTCAGGTGGAAAGTGACGCATATGTATTAAAGCAGGCATGCAAACAGTCCTTTCATCAGAAAAGAAAAAAGAAAGGAAGAGAGGATTAGCATGCAAACAAAGGAATAAATACTTGTACCAACGAAGTGTCTCCTCCACATGATTTCTTTTCCAACCTTTTGAGGGAAATGAAAACAGCATGGACCTCAAAAGACTTGTGCCGCGCACTATTCTTAATACACACTCTGGTTAAAAACATTTGCTCCGATCGATAAGCCCTGCTTTCTACGCTCTACAACTTGCTTGTTGGTTGAGTGCTACGCAATGTGGAAGTGAAACAGTACATGATGAACATCCATAGGATATTTACTGGTATGCATTATCGTGCATCATCATCATACGCCGTGAGCTCTCCAAATCCCATTTAGTTGCGAAGTCAGCAGGGTTCAGCAGTGACCTCTCGTCCAAGCGGACAAGGAAGTGCCATCTCTCATTCTTTTTTTTTTTTTTGAGAACAAGTGCCATCTCTCATTCGATAAACTCGAGCACGAAGATGCTCAAAATGCCACAATGTGTCCTCGATACACTTGCCGGACATATTCGTCGGCAGCTCGAGGAGGCCTTTCCATCGAGAGTATCAGAAGTGGAAGCCAAGCTTGGGACAACATCGGCATGCAAAGTCCAAGCTGCACTCGGACCCAGCTACGAGCCTACGACACACTTTCGTTGCCCAGAGCTCCGGCTTCGGCAAGTCTCCTGACGAAGCTGGCAATAGCTCCAATTGCCGTCTCTCACCTAACTGTGCTGAAGCCATCACTAATTCTTCATGACTTGTTGCTCGTTAGTGGCAAAGCTTTAGGATGAATTGGACGTGGGAGCTGAGACCAATGCAGAATGCACCGAACCATCTTAAGCAGCAAGCCTTTACACGAGACGGACGGACCGACTTGCATTGCTTCTGATACCTACGCAGCTTGCCGACAAGCTCAATTGAAACGCAAACGCACATACTTTGATTTGTACGCATCCAAGCAAGAAATTAATGCTGCATGATGCCATGATCGTTTCAGTCAAATATCACATTACCACGTACTCGCGTTCGCGTGTACGTTGGCTACTTGGTGTGGCGTCTCTTTCACTTGGTTTTGATCGTTTAATCCAGTGTCGCAGAAGCATCTTCGTTCATCGCGGCCACGAACTTCTATTACAGGAAGTCCCGTACGTGCAGGCATGATTTCGCGTGCGCATTTTCCGGAGAATCATGATATTGTGTTAGGGAAGTTTTTAAAGGAATTAGTTTCAATTTTTCTGTAGTACAGTGTATATTAATGTGCTCATTGAACAAACTTGAAGCTCTGGCTGGCACTTTGAAGTGTGTCAGCAGCACGAGCGAACGGAGTTCCGGACCAACCTGAATCAATTGGCTATTTCTCAGGGTCAACCTGAATTAATCTGTGCGCCAGTCCTGAATTTCTCTGTCCTGGACCGACCTTGAGGTAGTTCATCGAATCATTGACCTGAAAACAAGCGTTTGGCGATATGTTGCTATGCGTAAATCAGTAGCGGCTTCTTGAAGTTTAACGCTGATAACATGCTGAGAGTTTAACTGTTTGAGTAGGCAAGGTAGACAATTTCGCTGGAATTCAACACTGCCCCTGCAGCCTTATGGAGTAGTACATACTTTTGTCTCACTTTAAGATCTACGAGTATGGTACTAGTACACGACTAATCAACTATTGAGTTTCTTACGGTAGGATCATTCACGGACCAAAATTTTTTGGACACGCTTCCAAGGAGAGAACTTACTTTCTCATCATTTCATATATAAACTGGACTGCAGTTCTGCTGACAGTGAAACGTATGCTGCTTATATGGCTACAAGACAACACTGGTAGCTGAAACTTAGGACTCCATAGCTCACTTGTAGTTTTGGACGCCAGTTACATTCTAGGTTCTTCCTCCATTTACATGGCCAATTTCATCTCTCTTATCTCTGTCAAAATTACCTTTTTCGGCAGTTCAAAAGTATCGAACTAATTAATTCACAAACAAAAGCAGAGGTTTTGAACCTTTAGCGGAACACATACGTGGCTGCATTTGGTCAGCTTTTCTTTGTCACCGCTGGTCTTTTTGCACAAAAAATTTGGCTCTTGTCCGTTGGCAAATACGGCTTGCAGTTCAATCTTTCAACACTGGTTGAACATTTTGCACCGTCAGATTACTACACGCAGCTCGAGAACTAATGTTTCTTGTAACGTCAAGTAGAAAGCGACTCAGATATATATACCGCTATGACAGAATCAAAGCACGCATGCAAAATTGCAAATAATCCCTGTCATGGAGGAAAAGAAGAAGAGAGGAATAGCATGCAAACAGGTGGAATGAACAAAGGACTCTCCTTCGATCCTCTTCATGATTTCATTTCCAACCTTTTGAAAGGAATGAAAACAACATGGATCATCTTAAGGCACTACTGGAAAGCGCCAGTTTCCCTAGAGTTTTTATTCCCGCTTGGGTAAGAATATACTTCTAGGACTCGTAATCTTAATTCCTAAGGACTTGTGAGCTGCGAATAGAATATATTAACTCAAAGAATTTCCACCTGCTCAACATATCATATAGTTTTTGAGGAAATCAGAAGGGGTGACCCCTACCTAATAATATCAATAAACAAAAAAAATGTGCAAAGTGATGCAGATGCATGTTGAAGTTGCATTCACAGGTGCAGAATAGAGCATGAGGATGCTCGCAGGCATTAAGAGAAAAAGCTTTTCACGCAGGATTCAATGATTAATTTGTAGGGAGCAAAGTTCTTCTCCTCTGTTGTAAAGTTCATGATTTCAGAGATCCGCGTACGTTGCGTGCATGCAATTCTAATAACTATGATACTATGTGTTGTCAAACACATCTTGTTCGGGGATATATTGAGATTTCAATGCTAATTAATATTGCAATGACGTAGAGTGTCGTCACATTGGTAGGATCCTCCAAAATTTTGGGACGCCATATGCAACTTAGAGCATCTCTAATAGACTCTCATAAACCTTCTTTAAATCAAAATATTGAGATTTTATCAAAAAAAACCATCTCCAACAGACTCCCAAAACCCCTCCCAACTTTTTCATAGCCCCAAAACTCCCCTCATTTGTAGCTACAAACAGGGGAAGAATTAAGGCTCCCATCTCTTCTTTTTCTATAGAATTAATGTTTTTGATGGCCCCAAATGCTGATGTGGTCCAATCAAAAGTGTTCTAATCTATTTTTAGGGGAGAACTGTTGGGGGAGAAGAGAAAAATTGCCCCTCCCCCCAAACCACACACACACACAACCAAAAAAAATAAATCCCGATTTCCTTTCCACGGACACACACCCAAGAAAAGGGCTGAGTTTAGAGGTTTCATATTTAGCACTTTCTCGTCTTTGGTTCCTCTAAATCTCCTCGCTGGAGTATTTATCTAGGTAAGCCATTTATTTCACTAAGTATTTTGAGATTTAGTGCACTTCTCATGTGCATGGTATTGATGGACATTGAATGCAGTACACAATAGTGATGGAAGCTTAATTGCGCTGGTGGAAGAATTCATTGTTCTCTTATAATCTACTCCCTTCGTCAAGAAATATAGTGTACATTGAGTTTTGTCCAAGTCAAAAAATTTAAACTTTGACCATCAATTATGGAAAAAACATAATTATTGACAACACAAAAATGTTGTTACTAGATTCATCATAAAATGAACTATCATAATATGTTGTTACTAGATTCGGTCAAAAAAAATATATATTTATATATATTGATAGTCAAAATTTAAAAAGTTTGAGTTAAAACAAAACTCAATGAATACTATGTTTCTGGACGAAGGGAACACTACTTTTATGGGTCATAACTTGCAACTTCTTTTTGGTGCTAAGCGATATGGAATGGTATATGAGGACATATTTTACCGGTATGCATGATCATGCACCATCATCATCATACGCCGTGAGCTCTCTTAATCCTATTTAGTTGCGAAGTCAGCATGGTGAATTTCCACCTGCTCAACATATCATATAGTTTTTGAGGAAATCAGAAGGGGTGACCCCTACCTAATAATATCAATAAACAAAAAAAATGTGCAAAGTGATGCAGATGCATGTTGAAGTTGCATTCACAGGTGCAGAATAGAGCATGAGGATGCTCGCAGGCATTAAGAGAAAAAGCTTTTCACGCAGGATTCAATGATTAATTTGTAGGGAGCAAAGTTCTTCTCCTCTGTTGTAAAGTTCATGATTTCAGAGATCCGCGTACGTTGCGTGCATGCAATTCTAATAACTATGATACTATGTGTTGTCAAACACATCTTGTTCGGGGATATATTGAGATTTCAATGCTAATTAATATTGCAATGACGTAGAGTGTCGTCACATTGGTAGGATCCTCCAAAATTTTGGGACGCCATATGCAACTTAGAGCATCTCTAATAGACTCTCATAAACCTTCTTTAAATCAAAATATTGAGATTTTATCAAAAAAAACCATCTCCAACAGACTCCCAAAACCCCTCCCAACTTTTTCATAGCCCCAAAACTCCCCTCATTTGTAGCTACAAACAGGGGAAGAATTAAGGCTCCCATCTCTTCTTTTTCTATAGAATTAATGTTTTTGATGGCCCCAAATGCTGATGTGGTCCAATCAAAAGTGTTCTAATCTATTTTTAGGGGAGAACTGTTGGGGGAGAAGAGAAAAATTGCCCCTCCCCCCAAACCACACACACACACAACCAAAAAAAATAAATCCCGATTTCCTTTCCACGGACACACACCCAAGAAAAGGGCTGAGTTTAGAGGTTTCATATTTAGCACTTTCTCGTCTTTGGTTCCTCTAAATCTCCTCGCTGGAGTATTTATCTAGGTAAGCCATTTATTTCACTAAGTATTTTGAGATTTAGTGCACTTCTCATGTGCATGGTATTGATGGACATTGAATGCAGTACACAATAGTGATGGAAGCTTAATTGCGCTGGTGGAAGAATTCATTGTTCTCTTATAATCTACTCCCTTCGTCAAGAAATATAGTGTACATTGAGTTTTGTCCAAGTCAAAAAATTTAAACTTTGACCATCAATTATGGAAAAAACATAATTATTGACAACACAAAAATGTTGTTACTAGATTCATCATAAAATGAACTATCATAATATGTTGTTACTAGATTCGGTCAAAAAAAATATATATTTATATATATTGATAGTCAAAATTTAAAAAGTTTGAGTTAAAACAAAACTCAATGAATACTATGTTTCTGGACGAAGGGAACACTACTTTTATGGGTCATAACTTGCAACTTCTTTTTGGTGCTAAGCGATATGGAATGGTATATGAGGACATATTTTACCGGTATGCATGATCATGCACCATCATCATCATACGCCGTGAGCTCTCTTAATCCTATTTAGTTGCGAAGTCAGCAGGGTAGCAGTGACCGCTCGTCCATGCAGACAAGGAAGTGCCATCTCTCATTTTATAAACCTCGAGCACGCCCGAATATGCTCAATGCGACAATGTGTGCAGTGTGTTGTGCGCACACTTTGACATATCCGCCGGCAGCTCGAGGGGACCTTTATACCGGCAAGAAGCAGAAGTGGAAGCTAAGCTTGGGACGGCATCGTCGGCATGTAAAGCTTAAGTTGCTTTACATGGATTGTTTTCAGTGTACTGATAACGCTAATCAGCTCAAACTAGCTATCTGCCTGCCCACCAAACTGCAAGGTGCATGCGAACCAAATAATGCATAGACTGTCTTCATGACTCGTAGTTAGTGCAGTGGCCACTATAATGTGCTTTACGACTAACGGGAGTTGAGAGCTGAGCGACGCTTGAGACCATGCACCGAACCACCCGTACGCCGCAAGCCTTGTGATCCACTCGAGACTAGACGGATCGATCGAGATCGGAAGCCGGTTTCTGATACCTGCATGCATGAGATCGAGACTCAAAATCTTGAACTACACAGCTCGCCGACAAGCACATCATGAACCGAGACGACGATGCATTGATCGGTTACGTACGCATCCGGGCAAGAGATGGATATGCCGCTGCGCAAGCATGCATGATGTTACATACTTGTACGGCGGCTTGTTATATGTTAATCCGTGTATGTGCTCAATCATCATACCTGGCCGGCCCATCTCGATCGCGTAATCCCTTTCATCACTTGGTTTGATCGTTCCAGCAGTCCAGTATCGCGGAAGCTTGTTCGTTCGGCATGCATGGTCATCACATCACGAGGGCTCGATCGAATCAAAATGAGCTGAGGCGTACGTACGCGTGGGTAGGGGTGGTATACCTGCACTTGTACTGTGTGAGGTCTCCATCCCAGTTAGGTTCGGGCGCGAGGTCCACCCCATCTTCCCGGACGGCGACGGTGGCCGACGGCGATTGCGTCGGGTTTCTCTCCACGATCGGCGGGCAGTGTTCACATCGAGCACCTTCGTCGCTCGAGTCTGTACTGCGTGCGCTGAACAACAGAACAAGTTCCTTTTTCCCTTCGCTTGCCTCCCGGGCTCCGGTTGGCCCATCATCGGTTCGTCGCACTCTGGCCCCATCGCGCGGAGACAACAAATTCACTTATGATGGGCCAGCCGTGAGTTACTGAGCTCGGGCCTATGTCCCACGCCACAAAGAGGCCGGGGAAAGGGGCCTTTTTACGCGCGAGCTGTCCGGTCGAAAGCCTGCCGCCAACGCAACGTCACCGTCGTCCTCGCGCTGGACGGCGGAGAAACGGCTCGCCTGACCTGGCGACCGCTCGTAGACGCAGAGCGCTCGAGGCGGCGTGATCAGCTTGGCAAGAACTCGAACTCGTGAGCCGTGCCCTCGGCTTGTCTTGAAAGTCCCGCTGCCTACGACGATCTCTGCAGTTCGATCGAGATTGCTTCGTTCGCCGTGCGTACGTCCATCATGCATGCCTCCTTCGGCGACAGCGCGGCTCACCGAGCTCGGTTGGTGGTTTGCGTCAAGGCTCACCGAGCTGCAGTTCCACGCGCGCTCGGTTGGTGGTTTCCACACACGGCTCCGAATTCCAACCAATTCTCAAGCCTTCTTCACCGACGAGTGCAGCGCGCGGTTGGTGGTTTGCGTCGAACTGCCGTCGACAGCAACGCGACCTGGTCCGGCGGTCTTGACTTCGCAAGTCTTTTAGAAGTACCGAACGCACTCGGTCGGTGGGCGCCGCACCGTCAGCAGATGACATGCTTTTCTGACGGCCGACGAAACTTTACGGACTAGTGTAAGACTAACCGTGGAAAAGCTAGTGGCAGGGCAGGATCAGGCGCCTGCTGGTTGCACCACTCTAGTGTCAGCGATTCACTGTGCCTCTGCTGCATTTGGCAAAACCGCGACCCAGCGCAGGTACTTCTAAAAGACTTGCGAAGTCAAGACCACCGAACCAGGTCGCGTTGCTGTCGACGGCAGTTCGACGCAAACCACCAACCGCGCGCTGCACTCGCCGGCATTCGTGACTCGTGAGCATAGTGGGCGTCGCGACGTCAGAATATGCTTTTCTGACCGTCCGCAAATGCTGTTCTTGAAGGACCTTACCTTAGAGCAAAAAAAATGTGCGACGAGATTTTTTTTGCTACCGTGGAAAAGCTAGCGGCAGGCGAGGACCATTCGGCAAAACCGCGCTCCCCAGCAGCGAGGTGAGGTGATCGGCATCGTGTTCCTTGCTTCCTTTCCCTCCTTCTAGAAGCAGTCCCCGGACCGGCAGTGGCGTGAGGCAGTTCACAGCAGTTGTGAGTCGCACATCATCAGGATCTTCACCTGCGTCACGGACGATGATTTCCACCATATTTATGCATAGAAGACTAGCGTTGGGAACTTAATTATTCGTCGTCATATAATCTCTTTTTTGATTCAGTGACGACGAACTGTATCATCGATCAACCATGTCACGATCTCCATTACGTGCATAAAGACTGCGCGGGTATTCTTGGTCTGTATTTAGCCCGCAGTGCTCACTACCTGAACATGTCCAAGTGTCCGTCACCAACTCGCGGCACGTCGCCGTCGTCCATGGACACGCTACCACCACAGGCCTGCGCGGGCAGCGCCGGAACGGCGGCGCACGTCCTCCTGGTGCCGTACCCGGCGCAGGGCCACCTGCTCCCGCTCCTGGACCTCGCGGCGCTGCTCGCGTCGCGCGGGCTCGCCGTCACCGTCGCCGTCACGGCCGGCAACGCCCC
>LAPY01000054.1:154878-167136 GCA_000970635.1 Eragrostis tef
TACCTACATCAGCCGTGTTCATCTTTATCTCCTACTCCAGTACACCCTCTTCTTCACACATCACTTTCCCAAATACATGGTGGTCACTGCTAGGGCCATCAAGAACACAAGCAGGTTTTGTTCCCTGTAGGTTTTAGCACCAGTAACTCAAGGTAGGCACTACTCTTTGATTTAGTTCTTCAGGTCTTCATTTTGAGCTAGGATTCCAGAGCACCATCGACTCACCTGCACAATTGAACCTGTACAATATTTCAGAGTAGTACAGGAGACCTTGTATTCAGATAGCAGGAACTCTAGTTGTGCATATTCAGATTAGAAATCCTTAGCTGACAGTTTTGGGCTCGACTAACATATAGCAGCTCTAGGAAGTTATAACTAGTTTATGAAATATATAAGCCACCAGGTCAAGCCATCAGAACATGTAGCCCAACTAAGTGACTAACTATCTTGATAGTACAGTGCTTCAGGACAACAAGAACAGGGTACCAACAGCTAGTTAACTTTCAGTAGTAGAATATAAGTGACACACTAAAACATAAATATCAGAGCACTTGTAACTCAGTGTATACAACTATAAACTCAGTAAATCACAGTTAGTTTGTAACATCAGGGCAGAGCAGCTATACTTAATTTTGCTAGCAAGCAAGCAATCTTTGGTTCAGGAAAACAATTACCACTACTGACTGAACTGCTAGAACAGAGTATCAGTCCTAGTGCACTAAAATGCAAGGGGATCCAAGGGGCTTCATATTAGAGTATTTACCAGTTCATGCCTGAGCCAAGAAGGCTGCAGTTCGTTCCCTAGGTTCGACATAGTAAAATTAGTTGGGGGAAAACCAAAGAGAGAGAGTGAGAGGCGACATGAGAATGAGGAGGAGCTGACCTGAGCACCTGTGATGGCCAGCAATGGAGGAATTGTGGGTGGCGGCAGCAAAACACCTTCGGGTGTGAAGGAGCAGAGAAGAGAGAAACTGCAGGGAGAGAGGGGTTGTGCGTGCTGTGAGGAAAATAGAGAGGAGATAATAAAAATAAATAATAAAAGGCAGTTGTACAGAAGTCAATAGAATTTAAGTTAACAGTGATAATGCAATATGCTAAAAATCAGCTACATGAAGGCGGAGAACACAACCATCACACCTAAAATCCCTAGAATTTCCCGTGCCAACTAAAACTACCTTGTCACCCCTCCACAATTCCCGTGCCTAAGCTCTAGAATTTCAATTATTTTAAAACGGATGGAATATTATACTGTATAAGATACAATCCACACTCTTCTTGAACTTCTTATTTGTTGAACTGATGACTGCAATATCTGATATTGGACTTCTCGCAAGCTGACGCAGCCCCATAAATGAATATTTTATGGCATGTGGTACTGAATCCAATTTCAATCATCATATGAATAAACGAATATATTGTGATACTTCAACCATTCAGGTACTCCATTTCGATGAATAGTTCTTTTCAGCCTCGTCGGTACTATCTGACAAGGCATCAGAAAACTTTCCCTCTCGCCTGGTCTCTGAATAGCCGGTTAGCTTCTGCCTTGAATTCAATCTCACCCTCAAAAGCAATGAGTTGGCCATCACGCCGACCGAACTAAACCCCATCAGAGCTCCAGCTATTGATGGAGTCAGTATCGTCCCCGTAACTGGAAGCAATGCTCCAGCAGCGATGGGGAGTCCAACCTGCAAAGTACTCAACTGTCTGAGACTGCAAGCAGAGGCCAGTTTGATAATATGCATGGTTTTATCACTTAAAATTTAAGCCCTAGAGCATTTTGGTGACGACAGTCAGCAGCCTATACCAAAATCAAGTATGGTATGCAGGATCTGTACATGCTGTGGAACAATGCTCTTTTTGAGAGCGAGAGTTGGGGTTGGGACCGTACGATATTATATAGGAAGGCCCACCAAAGGTTTTGCTTCACTGTTCTCATGGTCTCTTTACTCAAATCTAAAGCATCAACAACCTGCATTGAAGAAGAAACAGTCACAGCAGTTTTTAAACGAAAAAGGAAGGGCAGGTGGAAATAAAATGAACTTTACAGAAAGGTTGGATATATAACAGTGATACAATGGCAATTTCCACAAATGGACATGGTTTGCTTTAGTGGCAAATTCCTAACCACATTGAAAGAAAATACCTGAGATAACCTATTGCCCATAAGTACTACTGAAGATACATCACTAGCTGCGCCAACACCACCACCCATTGCAACTCCAACATCAGCTGAAGCCAGTGCTGCAGCATCATTAATGCCATCGCCAACCATAGCGACTAACTTGTATTGTTTCTGAAGTTCCGATATGAACTTCTTTTTCTCATGTGGTTTGACTTCAGCAAGCACCTAATACACACATTGAAAAAGGCAACCATCCCAATCAGATGTGGTTTTTCTCATGTATATTTACAAGCCTGCAACCTCCTATTTTCATTTTTTTTTAACTGGTTACTATCTCCACATTGTGTTCTTTTAAGAGTCTAACAGGTGTACGCTCTGTTTGCGAAAAGGGGTAGAAATATACAAGTATAGATGGTGATGAGAATTGAGAACTGAGAATAATATATGAAGTATTTTTTTCCATTTGAATTGTGCCAAAAAATCTACATGACATGATACCTTATACGATAGTATTTGCAGCAAATCTACATGACATGATACCTTGATTAAAATGAATTCATATCATTCAGATAATTCTAAAAAAAAGGCAGCAGAATTTCTGGATCGTTTCTGATTTTTTTTTAAAAAAAACATAATCTGCATCGCACTGCCTATAGTGGCAAGTTACTACATCAAATTGGGCAAAATGGCAAAATTAGCATCCACATGAACAAACTCAACTTCAGCAAAGGAAAATTTAACCGATATCACCTTGTCTTCCTGTATACCAACAATTGAAGCCACATTCATAGCAGCACTTTCCTTGTCCCCAGATAACATATACACACTAATTCCTTGCTTAGATAAGGTATCAACAACTTGGCGAGAATCTTCTCTGAGTTTATCCTCAAAACAAATAAGACCAGCTAGAGCACCATCTACCGCCACATCACTGCCACATACGCAACAGACTGGCCAAAATATTCTTCTTCTCGGAATGGGTTGTGAATGACACCGTGCCTGAAACATTGTGAGTTTTCACTTCACAACAGCATACTATTGTACATGATAATGAGGTCATGCACCAGAGCAGATAGTTCATAGTTGTCACAATGCTCCAAGCCAATTTGCAATGCTGGAAATGAAAAAAAGGGGTAGTCCAACAAATTACCCTAAGAAGAGATAACTAAAAGCATCTAAATTGTTGAATACAACATAGTAGCTTAATAAGTAACTCATTTGTACCTCCGAATCCAATTTAATGTCCCAACAGAAACCTGTTTCTCACCAATGGTAGCCACAGCACCAGATCCAGGTTCTTCGGTAAAGGATCCATCATTTGCCTTTGCCAACAGAAAAGACAAAAGCGAACAAAGCAGCGCAATCAAATTTGCAATCAGTGTGTGCAAGATAGTAACTCAAACAGATGATCTCATCATCTCACGTCATCATAAAAGCATGAAGACACAAAATCATTTTCAAGAAAATCCGGCAAAAGTCTGGAGAGTTGGAAATTATCCTGAAACAACTTTATACTTGTAAAATATCCAATTAGCTTACACCAAGGTAATAGATAAAATGTAAAAGCTCTTCTGCCATGTACCTTCATAGTGGGGCAATTGGCAGCCCTGGCAGCTTCTGTGATGGCTTTTCCAAGCGGGTGGTTGGTATTCGATTCTACCCCAGCAGCAAAACTTAGAATGTCAACTTCTGTCCATTCATCGATCCTGCAATCCCTGATGAAGGAAATAGGTTTGTCAAAAGGAAAGTCTCAGCGATAGTCTTCACTCTTCACTGCCAGAGATGGTCATTATGTGCTTCCGTTTCACCTATACTAAGGTTTACTCAACATATTACCATGAAAATGAATTGGAATTACATGTACTATATCTTAGGTACCAGTAAGTTCTGCACAGAAAAAATTATTTAATGGAAAAGGTATGTATTTTAGAAGATAAATATAGTGTAATTAAATGCAACATATAAATTTAGAGTATATAAGAGACACTTAACTTTGTGTTCGAATCTCCCTCACTTCGGGAAGCTATAATTTTAGTCACGACTGGTCTACCAATTGTTAGTGTTCCAGTCTTGTCAAACACAACAGCATCAACATCTGATAACTTCTCCAAAACATCCCCACCACGTAACAGAAGCCCCCTTGTTGCACCTAATGAAGTCCCCACCTGCAAACATGGTATCTAAATAAACATGGGAATGTTTATCCATACAATGAATATCGTATATTCTTTGTTTAATACCAGTACAGCAGTAGGCGTGGCAAGTCCAAGAGCACATGGGCAAGCAATAACCTACACATAAACCAATATTATTAGAAAATGGCCAAACGTATGACCAATGCAGGAGAACACAAGCAAGCAGGTGCAGTGTAGGGGCATGCTTTCTCACAGGTCATACGACTAGACCGGTTGTATGCAGAGAAATTCAGAATTACTGCCAGTAGAAATTGGGCTTCATTTACAAACTTCAGGCCAGCATAAATCAATTCAAGATAAATGAATATCAAACATTAAAATCCAAAACTGTGGGAATTTTACAGATTTATGCAGGGCTCCTGACAGCTACACATGGTAACTGAAGTCTTCTTAACGCACATGAAACTAAAAGCATGATTAATTCAATCACACCCTTAAGATATTTTTGTAAGGAATATTTTCAATTTGAATGCCAAAATGGATCACATCAAACGCCCATCCATCAGATATAAAACAAGCTTTTCGTCATAAAAAGTACCCAGTTTGCAACAGGTACATTATGAATGAGAACAGTTTCTCAAAACCTCATTTTAAAGTAAGAAATGGCACTTCCATGCCATAACTATCTTGTCTCTCGTAGCAAAATCTTAGTAATTTATGTGAAAGTCAATAACCAATGTAAGGGTGTAACAATATATGCTCTTCATAGCATACCAGAACACTGCAGGAAAGTTGCAATGCCAAAGACATTGCGCCTCCATGTTGGATAGCTGCAGGTACAAGTTGTGAGCCAAATATATTCCAGAACACATAAGTAGCAGCCGAAAGTGCCATGACTCCATATGTAAAATTCCCTGCAACCTGCAGCATAATAAAATTGGCTCATCAACCACAAGGCAACAATATAACTTCCTAACCCATGGCCACGCCCTGGGTTAGGAAGTTTCCTTTAACAAATAGTTCTTTTACCCACTGAATACTAATGAAGACACAAAATTAAGTAGTGGTATGGTACAGAAAATCTGTCCAAGGTTGTCAGTAACTAAACTAATCCATAGGTCAACAAATTAATAAAGGGCTAATTAAGCTTAGAGTACTATATCTAACTCTATCAACAATTGGTTCTTAAAAGAGCCGATGCAGTTTCATATGCAACGATGGGTATGCCCCTTGAATGACAATAAGAGAGCTTAGAGTACTATATCTAACTCTATAAACAGCTGATCCTTAGAAAAGCTGCTGCAGTTTCAATATGCAAAGATGTGTACGCACCTTGTCAGCCAATCGTTGAACAGGAGCCTCTCTTGCCTGTGCTTCTTCGACTAAACGAAGTATGTCAGACATGACAGTCTCACCACCAGGCCTTCTAACTTCTACAGTGAGTTTACCATTCAAGTTGATGCTTCCTGCAGACACTTCTGCCTAACAAAGGAAGTGAGGAATCATTATCATCATCTATCACAATGTAAAAATAGTAAAACTGATCTATCACTTGAATTCCAAGAGCCAGATAACATCATAAGCTCTGCATCAAGAAATGATAAGGTGCTTACAGAAACATACCCCTGCTATCTTTGTTACAGGCATAGGTTCGCCTGTCAAACTTGATTCGTCAACTGTACTCCTTCCAGATTTGACAACACCATCGGCCGGGATGCGATCCTACATGGTAAATGAGTAAGGAACAATTAATCTAAAGCTGTCCATGATATAATTCATCATAGAAATAGCAATGTGTACTAAGAACTGCCAAAGAAGGACTTCTGGACGATTTGCTAAGAGCTCCAGAGGCACCTCCTCAGGTCTCGAGTTCAATTCCCGGTGGGAGCGAATTTCGGACTGAGGTTAAAAAAATTCCCTCTTCTCTCCCAATTCCCAAAGCATGGTTGAAAACCCGACCCAGCTGGGTTACGGTGCTTTGCCCCGGCCCAGTCTCACCTGGGGAGCAGGTCCTGTGTAAGGGTGGGAGGGGGGTTCGGGGATTTTCTCGGCCAGTGTGAGAAGGCTTTCTTCTTCTTAACACAATACCGTGGGTGGAGGTCAATCCCCCTGGTCGAGTTTTTTTTTTAATGTGTACTAAGAACTGCCACAAGTTTGTGTATGTTGCTCAGCATATGAGCGAACATGACTGCACATATGATTAATCAAAACGTATGCAGAGTTATGCTCACCCCTGGCAGCACCACAACATAGTCCCCAACAGCAAGAGAATCACATGGAACCTCAATCAATGATGCTTTCTCAGAATCATTATCCACCATTAGGCGTGCTTTTGATGGAAGAATATTGAGCAGTCCAGTCATGTCACTGGTAGCTTTTAGCTTTGCCCTCTGCTCGAGATTCTTACCCAGAAGAACAAAAGCTATCAACATAATTGGCTCCTCAAAAAATGTCTTCCAACCCTGCAAGAGAATAAAACGGTATATGAAAACTACAGGAAATATCACAAGGCAAACTGATAATACGTATTATGAAGAGCTACAGTGAAATTAAAAAGAGCATAAATTATGACTTTCCTAAAAAAACTCTTAAATAAGAAACTATGCTTTCACAATATGCCCATGTAATTTCAACATTTCTGAATATATGTATTTAGATACCAAGCACACAATAAGCACTTAAGAAGAAAAAGCATGGTACCAGCTTGGGAATGAAGGCTGCAATAGAGCTGACGGCAAAGGATGACAGAGCACCTAAACCAACCAGTGTATTCATGTTCGGAGAACCCTTGACTAGACTCTTTATTCCGTCAAGTATTAGTCTTCGACCAGGACCAATAAATGTAAATATCGAGAGAGACAAGTGAAACCCAGTGGAATGAAAGAGGTGCATAAATGGTACATTAACTCCAATGATATGAGAAGTGTGTCCCAGAAGGCAAACAGCACACAATGCCCATGATACAGCAAGTTCTCTACCTACAAGAGAAGGTAGCACATAGTTTCGATCATAAAGCATAAACATTGCTATCTATCATTCAAAAAGGGGAAAGATATATACTGAACTTGGAGAAGCTCATAAGGTTCAAAGTTATTTGCCTCAAAAATTAAGCTTACCACTTTGTTTCAGATTTTCAAGTTTCTCTGTCATCTTTCTTTCCAAAACCCTCTGCGAACTCACCTTTGAAGAATCTGTAGGTACGATTGACATTTGCATCAGAACAGATATACAGGCTGAAAATTTTGAAGGAAGTTCAATATTTAAACCAGAGAGAATAGCACATGCACTAGATTATATTTCATTTCCATCTGTTGTAACTCCATAGTACAATGTGAGCACACAAGATTGCCATTCATGCATCTTGAGGCAGGATTGCCGGACAAGCAATAAGATTTTCTAAAAGCACCATTGATATATTCCCATGTAACGTCAAGATCACCATAATGCTTAACAGATGTGACATATGATCATTGGTCATATTCAACTTTTTAAATAGGATTTCACAACTAACAATGCCCCAACCTTGGTAGAACTTCTTTTATCAGTCTCAGTTGAAATGTGTTAATATTTTTTCCTTGTCACTAACAACATAAACATAGTCAGCAATTTGTTGCACTTACCTCGAAGGTTGGATTTATACCCGCATGTCGTCAGCTGGTTGGCAAGCTTCTCACCCAAATGCAGCTTCCAGTCTTCCGCATCTCTCTCTTCCGGCACTGCCCATACAACGGCCATCTCAGTGGCAAGGTTAACAGTTGCTGACTGCACCTGAGGCTGAAAATCCCAAGTACATACAGACTTACAAATGGACCCGGCTAATAATCACTTCAAAAAATAACCATTCAAGGCATGCTGGTTCAACTTAGCTAACCTCATTCTCCAGAATACGTTTAACACTTGCTGCACATCCACCACATGACATCCCCTGAAACCAAACAAATTAAATTCCTAAATATTTTTTTGGACAATTAAGTTCCTAAATAAGCAACAGATTGCAAGGTATAGTTAGCGAACCGTTCGCATTTAAGAACGAATTTATCATAATGCCAGTTTATGAAGTTTCAGTGCTGCATTAGCATAAAACATGATGCCATTATTGATTCCTATCATCCTAGCATTAATGCAACAGTAGCACCTAAGTAGAATTTAACTTGAACACTTGGACATCAAAGGCTAGAGGTGTTGGAATGTCATACAATGGTCTACTTGGCTGAATAATCAACCCAGTACTCACCCCAGTTTTTCACCCCAGTACTCATCTAAATATTCAATGATGACCTGATGGCAGAATTTTTGCTATAGGTTCGATCCTCCTAGCTGGTCAATTAAAATAGCATTAGCAATTACATGATCAGTTAATGACATCGCTTTTATGATAAAAAAATGGCATCGCTTTTTCTCATGTTTTGATCCTTCAAGCTTGCATTTTGTAATAAACAATTTCATGGGGTGTAATTCAGTTCACATGTTATGTTACCATTTTATCCTTTTAGCAGTCAATTTCAACAATATGCTAATCCTGTATAGTCAAAAGCATCAGGTGCTTGATTAAATCAAATTTTAAATGGAAAACCAGTTATGAGGTCTGTATCTCCAATTCATGAGCACGGGATGACGAACGAGTATGGGACTTGGGACACTGATTTTTTTCACAACAGTACCGCATCACATTGGGAATGATCATTGATCGGTTTGTAGAGATGTACATACCCCAACGTCAAGGACGATGACATCGGCTTCCCGCCCTGCCGCTTCCTCCGCCACCCCCGTGATCTATCACTTGAATTCCAAGAGCCAGATAACATCATAAGCTCTGCATCAAGAAATGATAAGGTGCTTACAGAAACATACCCCTGCTATCTTTGTTACAGGCATAGGTTCGCCTGTCAAACTTGATTCGTCAACTGTACTCCTTCCAGATTTGACAACACCATCGGCCGGGATGCGATCCTACATGGTAAATGAGTAAGGAACAATTAATCTAAAGCTGTCCATGATATAATTCATCATAGAAATAGCAATGTGTACTAAGAACTGCCAAAGAAGGACTTCTGGACGATTTGCTAAGAGCTCCAGAGGCACCTCCTCAGGTCTCGAGTTCAATTCCCGGTGGGAGCGAATTTCGGACTGAGGTTAAAAAAATTCCCTCTTCTCTCCCAATTCCCAAAGCATGGTTGAAAACCCGACCCAGCTGGGTTACGGTGCTTTGCCCCGGCCCAGTCTCACCTGGGGAGCAGGTCCTGTGTAAGGGTGGGAGGGGGGTTCGGGGATTTTCTCGGCCAGTGTGAGAAGGCTTTCTTCTTCTTAACACAATACCGTGGGTGGAGGTCAATCCCCCTGGTCGAGTTTTTTTTTTAATGTGTACTAAGAACTGCCACAAGTTTGTGTATGTTGCTCAGCATATGAGCAAACATGACTGCACATATGATTAATCAAAACGTATGCAGAGTTATGCTCACCCCTGGCAGCACCACAACATAGTCCCCAACAGCAAGAGAATCACATGGAACCTCAATCAATGATGCTTTCTCAGAATCATTATCCACCATTAGGCGTGCTTTTGATGGAAGAATATTGAGCAGTCCAGTCATGTCACTGGTAGCTTTTAGCTTTGCCCTCTGCTCGAGATTCTTACCCAGAAGAACAAAAGCTATCAACATAATTGGCTCCTCAAAAAATGTCTTCCAACCCTGCAAGAGAATAAAACGGTATATGAAAACTACAGGAAATATCACAAGGCAAACTGATAATACGTATTATGAAGAGCTACAGTGAAATTAAAAAGAGCATAAATTATGACTTTCCTAAAAAAACTCTTAAATAAGAAACTATGCTTTCACAATATGCCCATGTAATTTCAACATTTCTGAATATATGTATTTAGATACCAAGCACACAATAAGCACTTAAGAAGAAAAAGCATGGTACCAGCTTGGGAATGAAGGCTGCAATAGAGCTGACGGCAAAGGATGACAGAGCACCTAAACCAACCAGTGTATTCATGTTCGGAGAACCCTTGACTAGACTCTTTATTCCGTCAAGTATTAGTCTTCGACCAGGACCAATAAATGTAAATATCGAGAGAGACAAGTGAAACCCAGTGGAATGAAAGAGGTGCATAAATGGTACATTAACTCCAATGATATGAGAAGTGTGTCCCAGAAGGCAAACAGCACACAATGCCCATGATACAGCAAGTTCTCTACCTACAAGAGAAGGTAGCACATAGTTTCGATCATAAAGCATAAACATTGCTATCTATCATTCAAAAAGGGGAAAGATATATACTGAACTTGGAGAAGCTCATAAGGTTCAAAGTTATTTGCCTCAAAAATTAAGCTTACCACTTTGTTTCAGATTTTCAAGTTTCTCTGTCATCTTTCTTTCCAAAACCCTCTGCGAACTCACCTTTGAAGAATCTGTAGGTACGATTGACATTTGCATCAGAACAGATATACAGGCTGAAAATTTTGAAGGAAGTTCAATATTTAAACCAGAGAGAATAGCACATGCACTAGATTATATTTCATTTCCATCTGTTGTAACTCCATAGTACAATGTGAGCACACAAGATTGCCATTCATGCATCTTGAGGCAGGATTGCCGGACAAGCAATAAGATTTTCTAAAAGCACCATTGATATATTCCCATGTAACGTCAAGATCACCATAATGCTTAACAGATGTGACATATGATCATTGGTCATATTCAACTTTTTAAATAGGATTTCACAACTAACAATGCCCCAACCTTGGTAGAACTTCTTTTATCAGTCTCAGTTGAAATGTGTTAATATTTTTTCCTTGTCACTAACAACATAAACATAGTCAGCAATTTGTTGCACTTACCTCGAAGGTTGGATTTATACCCGCATGTCGTCAGCTGGTTGGCAAGCTTCTCACCCAAATGCAGCTTCCAGTCTTCCGCATCTCTCTCTTCCGGCACTGCCCATACAACGGCCATCTCAGTGGCAAGGTTAACAGTTGCTGACTGCACCTGAGGCTGAAAATCCCAAGTACATACAGACTTACAAATGGACCCGGCTAATAATCACTTCAAAAAATAACCATTCAAGGCATGCTGGTTCAACTTAGCTAACCTCATTCTCCAGAATACGTTTAACACTTGCTGCACATCCACCACATGACATCCCCTGAAACCAAACAAATTAAATTCCTAAATATTTTTTTGGACAATTAAGTTCCTAAATAAGCAACAGATTGCAAGGTATAGTTAGCGAACCGTTCGCATTTAAGAACGAATTTATCATAATGCCAGTTTATGAAGTTTCAGTGCTGCATTAGCATAAAACATGATGCCATTATTGATTCCTATCATCCTAGCATTAATGCAACAGTAGCACCTAAGTAGAATTTAACTTGAACACTTGGACATCAAAGGCTAGAGGTGTTGGAATGTCATACAATGGTCTACTTGGCTGAATAATCAACCCAGTACTCACCCCAGTTTTTCACCCCAGTACTCATCTAAATATTCAATGATGACCTGATGGCAGAATTTTTGCTATAGGTTCGATCCTCCTAGCTGGTCAATTAAAATAGCATTAGCAATTACATGATCAGTTAATGACATCGCTTTTATGATAAAAAAATGGCATCGCTTTTTCTCATGTTTTGATCCTTCAAGCTTGCATTTTGTAATAAACAATTTCATGGGGTGTAATTCAGTTCACATGTTATGTTACCATTTTATCCTTTTAGCAGTCAATTTCAACAATATGCTAATCCTGTATAGTCAAAAGCATCAGGTGCTTGATTAAATCAAATTTTAAATGGAAAACCAGTTATGAGGTCTGTATCTCCAATTCATGAGCACGGGATGACGAACGAGTATGGGACTTGGGACACTGATTTTTTTCACAACAGTACCGCATCACATTGGGAATGATCATTGATCGGTTTGTAGAGATGTACATACCCCAACGTCAAGGACGATGACATCGGCTTCCCGCCCTGCCGCTTCCTCCGCCACCCCCGT
>LAPY01000054.1:236980-257663 GCA_000970635.1 Eragrostis tef
TAGGGGGGGCCGCGGCCGCGTGGTCCCTGGCGCCGCCTCGCTGTGCCGCGCCTGCGCCAGCGCCCGCGGCCTCCGCTCTGTCGCGTTGCGCGAATGGCTCGATGACAGGTGGGGTCGGGACGAGGCTTGGGCCCGCTCGTCAGGTCCGGGAGCCCGGCGCGGCGGGGAGGGGTGGCTCGCTGGTTTGGCACGCAACTTGGGGCGGGACGGCGCGGCGTCGCCGGTTTGGCACGTTGGCTGGCTGGCTGGCGGGGCTGCGGCGCGGTAACTGGCGGAGCGGGTCACCGGGGTTTGGTGGCTGGGGGCGCACGCTGTTTGGCGTGTGCGCTTGGCCAACCGGACTTGGACGTGGCGTGAGAGGCCTCGTCACGTTGGATTTTGTGCTCTGTTAAAGTTGGAAGAAAATCCCCTCGAAAAATAAAGTTGGAAGAAACTGTTATATGACGTAGATGCAATGCTGGAAGCTTGGAACGGTAGGGCCAAGCTTGGTACCACTTTCCCCTCCAATAGCACACGGAAAGCAAAAGACAAGTGCATTCAGGGTCCAAATCAATTCTGCGAATATGATGCAAGAACATAGATGGGTTCATTATGCAGCAACTAAGCTGGTGTGAATTAAAATAGGAGAAAACATAATGATCAGTTTACCATTATTCGGGTGTAGACATATTGTGCGATCTCTATTGCATTCTACCACTATTATCTTAGAAAAAAATTATGATATAATTACACTTTATTTATCCTTTTCTGATTCAAAAATTTCTAATATCGTTGTATGTCATCCATCACATTCGATCTGAAAAATTGACAAAACATGCCTATTAAGGCTCCTATACAAATACGTGTGCCTGATCTAATAAGCATTTTGCTTTCCATTCATGTGGAAGATCTAATCAAGCATGAGCTGAAGTATGACTAAGGAGGATGAGCTAATAAAAGTATTTACAAATACAAATGCTTAGAACGGGCAATTCCTCTGTACCTTCACTGGTGCGACAATTCTTCTCAGGACGAATCCTTCTGCCGTAGATGGCGGCGGTGATGCTGGTAGAGCAAGCAAAAATCCCCTGTCCATAGTTGAAGGCAATTGATAAGTGACGAGATAGGAGGTCGGCGGCGCGATTTAGATGCTAGGAAACCCTAGTTTGATGTGGTGGCTCATTTGGCTTGGCCGCTGCTCCGAGACAGGCATTATATAGGAGTACATTAATCTATGAAGGGAGACCCTTTGCCTTTCGGCCTGTATTTGCTATTCAAGAAAAAAAAAACTACTTCACAAGGCCCATGGGCTTGATTTAACATTTGTTCTCTAAAGCCTTTGCTTAATAGAATTTTAATAACATGAAAAAATGCATGTATCAAACCACGATACATATTAAACAAATTTAAAGTAGAGTTCAATTATAAGAAAAAAAAATGTGAAACATATGTTATAATTTAGGGTGCGTTTGGATGCACGAATCGTTTCTGATTCTGGGTAGAATCAGTTGGAACGGCTCCAAACGGTGAAATTTCGAAACGATTCGTTGGTGAATCAGTTCGGAGCGATTCACAATTTTGGCCTACGAGTGAGAAACGATTGAAGAGGTGTTCTACGGTGATTCGTTCCGATTCGATCTCCTGATTACTCATGTGCCCTTCTCTGGTGGACCTCGTTCAACCGTCACCACCGCCGCCCGGAGCCTCGCCCGAAGTTCTGCTTTAAATCCAACCTCAAAAATGGGTTGCTCTTGATCCGTAGATGATTTCTCCCAATTCTTCTCCTTGGATTAGTTGCTGAAGCAACGCTAATCACTTGCCTCCCTTTTCTCTCTCTTCCATGTACTCTCTCTGTTATGCGTTCAGTCTTCTTGAGGAAGAAGATGAGCCGTACAACGTGCTGGTGGACTTGTGGGCTGGCTGGGCCTAGCAATACAACCTACATGCTCGTAGGCTGGCCGGGCCTAGTGAGCCTATCAAAGACAATTCCTTTTCTTTTTCTTTTAAATTAATTATGACATGTATTTTGCAATGGTACTTATTTTGATATAAGGGTAAATGAGTCATTTTGATGCTCCTCTACTCTTTGCTGAAACTGAAACCAGAGAACTAGCCAAACGGTTTCGGAAGTGATTCTGTTTCAGGTTGAGAATCGTTTCTAGGTTGAAACTGAAACGTTTCTGATTCTCGATGAATCTGGAACCGTACCAAACGCACCCTTAGTTAATTAGGTGAATCACTGCTAGAAGAGCTCTAATCTATCTTGATTTTACCAATATATACATGGTACTTAGTAATCAATTTTTTATTTGAAAAATTAAGGTTTTTACATATATGTCATTAAACTAATGTACCCTTCACGAACATGATGAGGATTATTCTCCTGAACGGACCACGACACCGAATTACGGATAAACCTCTCGTTTTCCATCTGACTGTGCTGCCGACTGGCAAGATTTTCCCCTAGCCGAAAAGGCACCCGGCGCGAGTCGCAAGCAAAGAGCTCGCCCGTATTTCAGACCCACCACGTCACGCGAGAACCTTCCTCCAGCACCCATTCATCCGTACCCCGATCCTCAACCCCGCAAAACCCTACCGGCAAATTCACCAAAATGCCCCAGCTCGCGCCATCCCCAGGGCTGCCGAACCCGGCCCTCCCCTCGCCGGGGCGCGCCCCGCCTCGCCGTGGGTCTATCCTCCGCGCCCGCGCGGTGCGCGCTGCGCCGCGGCCGCCGAGCCAGTGGACGGTGCGGAGCTGGCGGGATCGCCCCGCGCTGCAGCAGCCGGAGTACCCCGACAAGGCGGAGCTGGATGAGGTGCTGCGGACGGTGGAGGCGTTCCCGCCCATCGTCTTTGCCGGGGAGGCCCGCAGGTTGGAGGAGCGGCTCCCCGCCCGCGTTCCTCCTCCAGGGTGGCGACTGCGCCGAGAGCTTCAAGGAGTTCAATGCCAACAACATCCGGGACACCTTCCGCGTCCTACTGCAGATGTCCGTCGTGCTTATGTTCGGAGGACAGGTCCCTGTCGTCAAGGTATAAAATCGGCCCCCAACAATAGTGTGAAGTTCCATGTGAAGTTAAAAGTTTGTCCGGATTTGCAATTCGATCGTTACTTTATTGGAGTAATGTCATGTTTTCAAAACAATAAAGGGATGAGATTGATGGAAGGACGATAAATTGTATCCATTAATTGTAAATATTATTTTGTTGCCCTTCTTTAGTATCGATTTTGTTGTCGACATGAGGAATCAGACTATATGGGTGATGTATTTCTATTTCACCGCTACATATGAATGTGTTACTTACTGTATGCATGTTTGTGTAGGTTGGAAGAATGGCTGGCCAGTTTGCAAAGCCAAGGTCAGATGGCTTTGAGGAACGGGATGGAGTGAAGTTGCCAAGCTACAGAGGGGACAATATCAATGGGGATGCATTTGATGAGAAGTCAAGAGTGCCAGATCCACACCGTATGATAAGGTCATACTCACAATCCGCTGCAACACTGAATTTGCTGCGGGCCTTTGCCACCGGAGGTTATGCTGCAATGCAGAGGGTGACGCAGTGGAACCTTGACTTCACAGAGCATAGTGAACAGGGTGATAGGTGGGTTACCTTGAATTATGTTCTGTTCAATTGTTAATTTCCATGCCCACGATTTGTCATTATTTCTTTATATTTACAGTTCATGCAAAGATGTGTTTGTATCTTTCTGTTCATCTGGTAGTTTAGTGGCTGGCTTTTATTTTCTTAAAAATGGAAATGCTTTCTGAAACTTTACATTTGATTTGTATTGAAGAGTTGCCTGCACACTTAAAAATGTGTCAATTCATGGTTAACTTGTACTATGTGAATAGGTACATGGAGTTGGCTCACCGAGTTGATGAGGCTCTGGGGTTCATGGCAGCTTGTGGACTCACTTTAGATCACCCTATTATGACACAAACAGAATTCTGGACATCACATGAGTGCCTTCTTCTTCCATATGAGCAGGCGCTTACTCGTGAAGACTCCACCACTGGCCTCTATTATGACTGCTCGGCCCACTTCTTATGGGTTGGAGAGCGTACTCGCCAGCTTGATGGTGCCCATGTGGAGTTCCTCCGAGGCATTGCCAACCCTCTTGGTATCAAGGTAAATGTGATATTTCAACACTTGCCAACTCATGATTCACCAAGTTTGTACTCTGCATATGAGAAGCAGAATTGCACATTCTCATAAAGAAATTTCACCTCGGAATATAATGAAATACAGGTCAGTGACAAGATGGACCCAGCGGAACTTGTGCGCTTGGTTGATATCTTGAACCCCGAAAACAGGGCCGGAAGAATAACCATCATCACAAGAATGGGACCCGAAACCATGAGAGTGAAACTCCCTCATTTGATACGGGCTGTGCGTGGGGCTGGCCAGACAGTCACATGGGTCACTGACCCAATGCATGGAAACACAATGAAGGCCCCTTGTGGACTCAAAACTCGCTCCTTCGACAGGATTTTGGTAATTCTCATCGCTTACAGTCTTGCACTTCACACTATTTGGCTATTTGTTCATTTCTGTTATCTATGTTCTATTGAGTGAGCAAGCAGTTGTCTGCTTTGTGCACTTTATAGCTGTGAGTTTACAACTTATGAGGGCCCGGCAACATAGAGCAGTTTACAGTTTGTGTTTACAACTTATAAGAGCCCGGGAACATAGCATCATCAAAAGGATAGTCCTGTTTTCTGGTGAAAATAGTATGATTTCCATGGCTTTAAGTGACTGATAAAGAACTGTATTCTACTGCTCTTTCAAGGATATTTGGTTCTTCCTTACACCTTAGAATAGTCCAGCCCATTCACCATGACGGGTGTATGAAGTGGTTTGATTCTTAACTTTCTACTTGAGAATCCTTATCTGTTAGCCTAAGTGTTTGATAGAAGTATTGAATCAACTTATGCATCTTATGTCTTACCGGAGAATGAATGAAATGAACTGACTCTGATACATTTTCCAATCCAGGCTGAGGTCCGTGCATTCTTTGATGTTCACGAACAAGAGGGTAGCCACCCGGGAGGAGTGCATTTGGAGATGACTGGACAAAATGTGACGGAGTGCATTGGCGGGTCACGCACAGTGACATTCGATGATCTGAGCTCACGCTACCACACGCACTGTGACCCAAGGCTCAATGCCTCGCAATCTCTGGAAATGGCATTCATCATTGCCGAGCGCCTTCGGAAAAGGAGGATTGCCTCATGGCCCTTGAGCATGAACCAGCTTGGTAGCATTCCATCAATGGGACTCTAAAGAGGCTGCAATCTGTGATAAGAACGAAACTGTCGCTGTCAGGGACCTCCCGTCCAGTTTTCCTTTAGTTGCTGTGTGCATTTTCGTGCATGTACTGAAGTACTATTAAACTAAAAAAAATGTTTTTTCTTGTTATATAAATAAACGATCGAAGTTCCTTATGGTGATTCTCCCTAGTTTTTAAATCAGCAAGTTTACATAGATTCATTTCAAAAAGTATATAGAGATTCGGACTTTCTATGCAGCAACCTTTTTCTCTTCCAGGTCCTTAGGTGACAATAAATTCCGGTGCACAATTTATTGAGGCATATGGACTAATAAATAAATTTTATTTGTGAACAAACTTATCCATCTCGTTCATGATTTGCCTGTCTGGATCACAAGCCGTGGCTAGCACAGAAAGACTTCCATTTTCTATCACGATATCTCATATCTGCAATTTGATCACATAGGGGTAGCCAGTTTGTCTCTGCGCTTAAAATGTTTCTCGAACCTTAAGGTTGATTCGCGTTGGTGTCACGTCTCATAAAACACAGCATCCTGGAGGAAAAGAATAAGACCCATTTGTGACGTTGGAATTCGGATTTTGTGCGCAATTTGCTTGTGTCCATTTGACGTTCGTGCGAAAGATGGGTTTGGATTCGAAGCTGCGGCCTGTGGGGCACTATCGCAGCCCAAACCGCTAAACCTCAACTCATCCCTGCAGGCCCCTCGAGCCACTGGCGTGACTGGCGTCCAGCATGTTTGCCTCGCGAGCCCCCGTCTCGCTCCACCACCGCATCGTCGCCGGCGGCCAGAGGAGGCGATGCATCGCAGGCAAGCACGGCCGCGCGGCACGCCGCCACTTCACGCAGGCGCTCGAGAGCATGTGGAGGCGTAGTCCCCAACCCCCTGCTCCTCCCGCCGCCGCCGCTGCCCGCACCGAGGACAAGCCCAGGTGGCAGGCGCCGCTCCTCGAGAACGCTGCCTTCGAGGAGTACTACAAGGTGCGATACTCGTTTCAGTCACCCGTATCCTTCCCTTCCTACGGTTTTGGTGCGATTTGAAGTGAATTAAGCTGCCGTTGTTGCTGGTATAATGTGTTCATAGAATCCCCGAATTGGTTGCATCGTTACTCTAGAATTAACGCATTCTACTGAACTCTACTTTAGGCCCTGTTTGACATGAGATTGTTCTAGGAATTCAGTGCCCCTTTTGCCAAATTGGTCCCAAATCTCTACTTACGATGTATGAGTAAATTTCACAGTCCCACCAAAATTTTGGCTTTATAGTCACAAACCCACCAAGTAAAGTACATGTTTCACAAACCCACCAATAATTTAGGGGTGTCGTTTCAAGAAATCGCCATATTTTTAACTCATACTGTATTGCTGCAATCTGTGATAAGAACGAAACTGTCGCTGTCAGGGACCTCCCGTCCAGTTTTCCTTTAGTTGCTGTGTGCATTTTCGTGCATGTACTGAAGTACTATTAAACTAAAAAAAATGTTTTTTCTTGTTATATAAATAAACGATCGAAGTTCCTTATGGTGATTCTCCCTAGTTTTTAAATCAGCAAGTTTACATAGATTCATTTCAAAAAGTATATAGAGATTCGGACTTTCTATGCAGCAACCTTTTTCTCTTCCAGGTCCTTAGGTGACAATAAATTCCGGTGCACAATTTATTGAGGCATATGGACTAATAAATAAATTTTATTTGTGAACAAACTTATCCATCTCGTTCATGATTTGCCTGTCTGGATCACAAGCCGTGGCTAGCACAGAAAGACTTCCATTTTCTATCACGATATCTCATATCTGCAATTTGATCACATAGGGGTAGCCAGTTTGTCTCTGCGCTTAAAATGTTTCTCGAACCTTAAGGTTGATTCGCGTTGGTGTCACGTCTCATAAAACACAGCATCCTGGAGGAAAAGAATAAGACCCATTTGTGACGTTGGAATTCGGATTTTGTGCGCAATTTGCTTGTGTCCATTTGACGTTCGTGCGAAAGATGGGTTTGGATTCGAAGCTGCGGCCTGTGGGGCACTATCGCAGCCCAAACCGCTAAACCTCAACTCATCCCTGCAGGCCCCTCGAGCCACTGGCGTGACTGGCGTCCAGCATGTTTGCCTCGCGAGCCCCCGTCTCGCTCCACCACCGCATCGTCGCCGGCGGCCAGAGGAGGCGATGCATCGCAGGCAAGCACGGCCGCGCGGCACGCCGCCACTTCACGCAGGCGCTCGAGAGCATGTGGAGGCGTAGCCCCCAACCCCCTGCTCCTCCCGCCGCCGCCGCTGCCCGCACCGAGGACAAGCCCAGGTGGCAGGCGCCGCTCCTCGAGAACGCTGCCTTCGAGGAGTACTACAAGGTGCGATACTCGTTTCAGTCACCCGTATCCTTCCCTTCCTACGGTTTTGGTGCGATTTGAAGTGAATTAAGCTGCCGTTGTTGCTGGTATAATGTGTTCATAGAATCCCCGAATTGGTTGCATCGTTACTCTAGAATTAACGCATTCTACTGAACTCTACTTTAGGCCCTGTTTGACATGAGATTGTTCTAGGAATTCAGTGCCCCTTTTGCCAAATTGGTCCCAAATCTCTACTTACGATGTATGAGTAAATTTCACAGTCCCACCAAAATTTTGGCTTTATAGTCACAAACCCACCAAGTAAAGTACATGTTTCACAAACCCACCAATAATTTAGGGGTGTCGTTTCAAGAAATCGCCATATTTTTAACTCATACTGTATTTCATACTCTTGTCCCACATGTCAGTTGCATAGTAAACATCCGAGACCATACGAATTTGATGGATGAGTATGTGAAATTTTAGCGGGTTTGTCAAAATTTACTCGATGTATAATGTTGCTTAGAAAAAGATGCAGATATTGTTCTGATGGATATGGATTTGAATGTTTTGTCCTGCAGATGCAGGGAATTGTTCGTGAGGAGGAATGGGATGCCTTCATGAGTGTGCTCCGAACGCCATTACCGGCAACTTTTAGGATCAACGCCAGGTAATGCTGGTTGCTCAGAACTGAAATTTATGGTTTGTCACTTCATCATTCCTTTTAATTTCCGATTCCTTTGGTTGACCATTTGATTAAATCGTTAATCCATATAATTGGTGACACTATTTTCCCTATTTGATGTCTTTTTGGACTTGATGCCCATCAATCCTTCTCTTCATCTGCTCCATATTTCATACAACATACGAGGATCAGCATGGTTATTACCTTATTGATAACCAGTGCTCTACAATATTGCAGCAAGAGACTTGCTTCTGAGTTACTGCTTGCAATATGTGCAAAGTGTTCCATCTATTGTTGCTTTATGACTCATGCAATTCTAGAAAAAAAAAACTCTGTTCTATTCAACGTTTTATTTCTTTGCGCCGCTCCTCGAGAACGCTGCCTTCGAGGAGTACTACAAGGTGCGATACTCGTTTCAGTCACCCGTATCCTTCCCTTCCTACGGTTTTGGTGCGATTTGAAGTGAATTAAGCTGCCGTTGTTGCTGGTATAATGTGTTCATAGAATCCCCGAATTGGTTGCATCGTTACTCTAGAATTAACGCATTCTACTGAACTCTACTTTAGGCCCTGTTTGACATGAGATTGTTCTAGGAATTCAGTGCCCCTTTTGCCAAATTGGTCCCAAATCTCTACTTACGATGTATGAGTAAATTTCACAGTCCCACCAAAATTTTGGCTTTATAGTCACAAACCCACCAAGTAAAGTACATGTTTCACAAACCCACCAATAATTTAGGGGTGTCGTTTCAAGAAATCGCCATATTTTTAACTCATACTGTATTTCATACTCTTGTCCCACATGTCAGTTGCATAGTAAACATCCGAGACCATACGAATTTGATGGATGAGTATGTGAAATTTTAGCGGGTTTGTCAAAATTTACTCGATGTATAATGTTGCTTAGAAAAAGATGCAGATATTGTTCTGATGGATATGGATTTGAATGTTTTGTCCTGCAGATGCAGGGAATTGTTCGTGAGGAGGAATGGGATGCCTTCATGAGTGTGCTCCGAACGCCATTACCGGCAACTTTTAGGATCAACGCCAGGTAATGCTGGTTGCTCAGAACTGAAATTTATGGTTTGTCACTTCATCATTCCTTTTAATTTCCGATTCCTTTGGTTGACCATTTGATTAAATCGTTAATCCATATAATTGGTGACACTATTTTCCCTATTTGATGTCTTTTTGGACTTGATGCCCATCAATCCTTCTCTTCATCTGCTCCATATTTCATACAACATACGAGGATCAGCATGGTTATTACCTTATTGATAACCAGTGCTCTACAATATTGCAGCAAGAGACTTGCTTCTGAGTTACTGCTTGCAATATGTGCAAAGTGTTCCATCTATTGTTGCTTTATGACTCATGCAATTCTAGAAAAAAAAAACTCTGTTCTATTCAACGTTTTATTTCTTTACAGTGCTAGTATTTGAGGAATGTGTCAAGAAACCTGACAGCAAACACTTATAGCACAAAACCACTATATTAGGCAATACCCTACTTTTCTAACTAAGCCTAACTTTTTTACTTTTTTTTTGTATATTTAGTACACTGATACATTAATTATCTTGTATTTCTTGTTGGTGATTCTTAGCAACTAAGCTGAGTTTTTCTTTGCTTCCAGCCGCCAGTGTTTTAAAGATATCCGCTCAAAGTTAGAAAGTGACTTCAGGAGATCTTTGGAGAGTGAGGTTGCCTTGTCGTCATGTTTACGTACTTAACCTAATCCTCGACATATTTTAACCTACAAATAAACTCATTTCAAAGGTTAGTAATGAGTACAAAGAAGATGCTATCAGGCCCCTGGCTTGGTATCCAGACAATCTTGCTTGGCATCTGAACTTCTCACGGAAGGATCTTAGGAAAAATCAGGCACTTGAGAGGTGATGAATACAGTGCTATATTGATTTTAAAAGATTCTTGCCAATCATTTGTATGCATGTAGTTAAAGTTCCGTCTAGGCGTCTACACGAAACTACATCTATTTAAATTATGCAACAGTTGTCCTGGAGCTAGAGCCATAAACAAAATCGTGTGGAAAATCCAACAAAGAATATCCAAACGTAGTCGATGTCTGCGACACTTGCATATAGAAATGTTTGTACTTGACACTATTTGGTCCATGCACTAAATAGTTCATCTAAAAGCTTGCATGTTAGATCAAAGATGGGCGATATGCTTCAATACCCTTCTTCGTATCTAGGTTATCTTAGGCCTATTGTGTGGACTAAAAGTCAGCTTCCCCTTTTTTATTCAATCAAGAACGCACTAGTTCACTCATACAAAGTTCAGTTTCCTGCACCTAATTCCGTTTCGGCCTTTTCAATCTTCCATATCATATTGCGCAGAAGTTTCTGAGAACGATAATGTAAGTAATTCAAAAAAAGTAAATTCATTTTTTTATACTAAGAAGTATTAGCACCCTTGTGTGATAAGAATGTTACTTACTGAGTTACAGAAGTTAAGGAAGGGCTTAGTTATTTGCATCACTTGAATTAGCAATTCTAATTTTCCATCCTAGTCGGTTGTGGAATGGCTTTTCAATAACAATTTCATGTTGTCATAACCTTGATGTACTCTTAATTAAGCTACTATGTTGATTCAACCTTTTTGCCTTCCAGTGTTCACGAGTTTTTAAAGCACGAAAGTGAGGTTGGTAACATAACTAGGCAAGAGGCTGTTAGCATGGTGGGCGTCTCGTACCATTATCTTATGAACATATTTTTACCCTAACTATTGTGTATTTAAATTTATTTTAGTTAGCTTTTGTTAAGCCTCGCTTCAATATTTGCGTTCATTCCTGCAGATACCGCCATTGTTTCTGAATGTAAAACCAGATCACCATATCCTTGACAGTATGTTTGTATCTTATTATTGTACTATCTTAAATGTTCCATGCTAAGTGGACTGTCACTTTCAGTGTTCACTGGGTGTTTGAAATATTGGATTTAATGGCACGTCAAAATGCTCTGATAATAGGTTCATATTTTTTCTTTTGGTCTCTTGTGTAGTGTGTGCTGCTCCCGGCTCTAAAACCTTCCAATTACTTGAGATGATTCACCAATCAGTAGAACAAGGGCCACTTCCAGGAGCACTGGTACAATTCTCACCTATTTCATGTATCACTAGAAATATTGCTCTTAAAAGCTCCAGCTGATTTGTAGAAAGGAACCTTAGTTACAATATACATCAGAATCTAGTTTTGTTATGTGTATTATATACCATTAATTATTATAACCCCCAGAGATTTCAGAAATAATACTCTGATTATATATGTCCTTCCTCCGGTGAGACTCTGATCAGGTGATCGCTAATGACCTCAACGTGGAAAGATGCGACATCCTTGTCCGTAATACAAAGAGAATATGCACCGCCAACCTGGTAGTGACGAATCATGAAGCACAAAACTTCCCTGACTGTTCAGAAGCTTTTAGCCGTACCCAGAAACCTCAACGCTTAGAATTTGACCGTGTACTTTGTGATGTTCCCTGTTGTGGTGACGGAACTATTCGCAAAGGTCAGAATGTGTGGAGAAAATGGTAAACATTGGATCTTCATTCCGTCTTCTTCTCATGCTTTATTCTGTTTTCCCTCATGTCACAATCTATTCTCGCTGTTCAGGAATTCAGGCATGGGGAATGAACTTCATCGTCTGCAAGTAGACATTGCTATGCGTGGTAAGGACTTATTTATATTGGTTCATCGGGACCGTGTTTAGTTTTTGAAATCGGGGTAGTACCTATAACCACCTGTAAATCAGGCTGCCTGAGAATCTTACCAGTGAAATATCATGAATTGTCAAATGAGCCTAGTTAAGAAATGATGCGGTGTTACTCTGTTATCATACAAACCATCCAATTGTGCGTACCAGAATTACTGCATATGGTTTGGATCTGTTTTGCAACCAAAATGTATTCATTGAAGTTCTGTGATTAATATTCTGCAATATTTTTGTATTGCTTCAGGTCTTGCATTAACCAAAGTGGGTGGAAGGATGGTCTATTCAACTTGTTCCATGAATCCTGTTGAAAATGAAGCTGTTGTGGCTGAGGTACTTACAATGGCTACATTTTGCAATGGAGCTTTTACCTCCAACTGTTGGATGTAAAGCTGTTATCACCTAACAACTGAAAGGCTAGGTAGTTTATATAATCCTAAAATGACAGTGAACTCTGCTTGTATTCATTACAAGTTCACGCAAGTTATTGTCTGAGGTTTAAGCCGAAAACATGCTCCCATCTGAGTGTCATCACAACTCAGAGCTTCCACTCTAAAATACAAACAATATTCACAGTGATTTCATGATGTGTGCCTTTACTGTTTTTTATGTTGTTTTCAAGACTTTTAAGACTTTGCTCTGTACAGAGCCTTCTACAGTACTCTGCTTTTATGTTGCGTTCTTAATTTATTTTTGGTCACAGATTATCTCTTTGCAAGCTGTTCACATATCTCATAATGATGTAGCTTCTTCGAAGAAGTGGAAACTCAATTGAACTTCTCGATGTTTCTAATGAGTTACCTGGATTAGTCCGTCGTCCTGGGATTATGACTTGGAAGGTTAGTGTATGTATAGCTCCTTGATCACATTCCATCTTATGTTGACTTTAGCCAAGATGGAAGCATGTTATTAACTGTACTTTTCCCCCTGGTTGATATTTTTTGGTGACATAGGATTTTGACATTCTATAATTCCTTTATGATTCAAGTGCATCTTACTATTTGAACTTCCTTTCACTCTGTAATGAGTGGATTGTTGTATAAGACCATGTTTGGATAGGTGGTTCAGGATCCAAATCCTTAAGGTTCAGTTTAACTAATAAATCCTGGATCAATTCCCTCATACAAACTGGGTTTAATGGTAATCATTTTTAACATTGAATCACTAAATTAAGCCCTAGAAATAATGTCCCTTTAAAAAAAACATCAAAGAAGTGTCTCATTTTATTATTTTGTGATTCTTGTAGGTACAAGATAGAGGATCCTGGTTTGAGTCTTATGAAGATCTTCCAGATAATAGAAAGAATGTTATATTGCAAAGCATGTTTCCCTCAAGTACTCAGGAAAGCCATACCGTATGTGGCAAGGTTGAAATCAACATAGAAAATTATGGTAGCTCCTTGAAAAATCATAACATTGGAGCAACAAACAACATTAATTGTGATATGGCTAAAAGTTTAGGTTCTAATTCTAACATTATGGATTCAAATTTTCCACTCCTCCGATGCATGAGAATAGTACCTCATGACCAAAATAGTGGAGCGTTTTTCATCGCGGTTCTTCATAAAGTTGCCCCTTTGAACGGTAATAGCATGTTTTAGTTTCTGGACAAATTCATATCAGTCCTTTCACGAAAGTTTTCATATAATCTGGGTTATTGGATATTCATAATTGTTTGCTTGATGCACCCAACTTTCTTTCAGACAGCCAGATTGTAGATATGGCAAAACTTAAGCACACACCTGTGGCAGATAGTATCATGCAACTTCAGAAAGAACTTGAGCCAGAAATAAGACCATCTGAAAATAGTGTGGTGCGTCAGCAGCTCATTGAAGTTGCTGATCGTGTTGAACTGCTAGGTAGGCTGCAGAATTTAAGCATAGACGAAACTCTCAAAGATGTGAACTTAACTGAAGTTAGTTTTTAATGATGCAGAAAGTGATCAAGTGGAATCAGGTGATATAATGCAGAAGTTGCAAAACCAAAGCAGATGGAAAGGGGTTGATCCTGTGTTATTTTTGGAAGATGAAGGGGTGATTGAAAGTTTAGTGTCCTTCTTTGGTATCAAAGAATCATTTCCATTCAGAGGTCATCTGGTGACTCGAAGTATTCAGGCTAATGATGCAAGGAGAATATACTACATAGCAAAATCAGTTCAAGAAATTTTGCAACTGAATTTAGAAGTTGGTGAGCAGCTTAAGATTGCTTCCCTTGGTCTAAGGATGTTTGTGAGTACTCCAATCAGGCGGACACTTTTTTTTTCTTTCAGATTGCGTTTTATTGGAAAAGACTAAGTTTTTAACTGAACAATATGTACTCTGTTCTCTCTCTCTCTCTCTCTCTCTTAACTGTACTTTTCCCCCTGGTTGATATTTTTTGGTGACATAGGATTTTGACATTCTATAATTCCTTTATGATTCAAGTGCATCTTACTATTTGAACTTCCTTTCACTCTGTAATGAGTGGATTGTTGTATAAGACCATGTTTGGATAGGTGGTTCAGGATCCAAATCCTTAAGGTTCAGTTTAACTAATAAATCCTGGATCAATTCCCTCATACAAACTGGGTTTAATGGTAATCATTTTTAACATTGAATCACTAAATTAAGCCCTAGAAATAATGTCCCTTTAAAAAAAACATCAAAGAAGTGTCTCATTTTATTATTTTGTGATTCTTGTAGGTACAAGATAGAGGATCCTGGTTTGAGTCTTATGAAGATCTTCCAGATAATAGAAAGAATGTTATATTGCAAAGCATGTTTCCCTCAAGTACTCAGGAAAGCCATACCGTATGTGGCAAGGTTGAAATCAACATAGAAAATTATGGTAGCTCCTTGAAAAATCATAACATTGGAGCAACAAACAACATTAATTGTGATATGGCTAAAAGTTTAGGTTCTAATTCTAACATTATGGATTCAAATTTTCCACTCCTCCGATGCATGAGAATAGTACCTCATGACCAAAATAGTGGAGCGTTTTTCATCGCGGTTCTTCATAAAGTTGCCCCTTTGAACGGTAATAGCATGTTTTAGTTTCTGGACAAATTCATATCAGTCCTTTCACGAAAGTTTTCATATAATCTGGGTTATTGGATATTCATAATTGTTTGCTTGATGCACCCAACTTTCTTTCAGACAGACAGATTGTAGATATGGCAACAAAACTTAAGCACACACCTGTGGCAGATAGTATTATGCAACTTCAGAAAGAACTTGAGCCAGAAATAAGACCATCTGAAAATAGTGTGGTGCGTCAGCAGCTCATTGAAGTTGCTGATCGTGTTGAACTGCTAGGTAGGCTGCAGAATTTAAGCATAGACGAAACTCTCAAAGATGTGAACTTAACTGAAGTTAGTTTTTAATGATGCAGAAAGTGATCAAGTGGAATCAGGTGATATAATGCAGAAGTTGCAAAACCAAAGCAGATGGAAAGGGGTTGATCCTGTGTTATTTTTGGAAGATGAAGGGGTGATTGAAAGTTTAGTGTCCTTCTTTGGTATCAAAGAATCATTTCCATTCAGAGGTCATCTGGTGACTCGAAGTATTCAGGCTAATAATGCAAGGAGAATATACTACATATCAAAATCAGTTCAAGAAATTTTGCAACTGAATTTAGAAGTTGGTGAGCAGCTTAAGATTGCTTCCCTTGGTCTAAGGATGTTTGTGAGTACTCCAATCAGGCGGACACTTTTTTTTTCTTTCAGATTGCGTTTTATTGGAAAAGACTAAGTTTTTAACTGAACAATATGTACTCTGTTCTCTCTCTCTCTCTCTTCCAGGAAACACATAGATCCAAGGATGGATGTTCAATTGCATATAGATTGTGTTATGAGGGATTGCCGTTGCTGCTTCCATACGTCAGCAAGCGGGTACTATATGCATCTCCAGTCGACTTCCACCGCCTTTTACAGTACAGAACCATCAAATTTGCTCATTTTGTTGATGCCAAACTTGGGGAGGAAGCTGCAGGTCTGACCCCTGGTTGCTGTGTTGTAGTGCTGCATGATGAAGGTATTGTTATGCCCTACTCAAAGATAAAAATAAATCATGACTTGAGGATAATGTAAATTTCCATAATGTTTTAGGGGACTCCCTTTCTGTGGATCCTTCCGCAACTGCCATGGTTTGCTGGAGAGGGAAGGGCACTATGAATGTTATGGTTTCTCCATCGCATAGGAAGGATCTGCTCGAAAGGATGGAATATCTGTTCGGGCTGAGTGCCGCTAAAGTGGAAAAATTAGAGGTCATGTCACAAGATTGATGGATTAGACGAGAGAAGGTGATAGATTTGTTGTAATGCCGCTAAAGTGGAAGATGAGAGGACATGTCACAAGATTGGTGGATTAGACCAGAGAAGATGATAAGAGTTGTTAAGACCGACCATAAAAAACAATCTAAGCTGGAAGTAAAACGTCTTAGTGAGCATCGTCAGTATGTTTTTGCTGGATGGATGTTGACAATTTTTCTTTAGGCCAGCCGAACAACATAAGTTGATTCAGGCTGTACAGTTCTGCTCTTTTTTTTTGAAAGTCCAGTTCTGCTCTATCATGCAAGTACTCATTTCAGGTACGGAATTTTTAAAAAATGAATACTGCTATTTTTTGAAATGTGCTACGTCAAACGTTGACCTGCACAACCAAGTAAGGGTCAGTTGGCCGAACAAGATGCGAATCATAGCCTACCACCACGCATCTCCTTCGCGACGCGAACGAGACAGCCGAAGCGCTTGCCTAATAACTCATGGGCGTCGCCGCCGATCATACACGGCGACGTGAGGTCGGCGAACATTCTGGTCGACGAGGACTACACGACGAAATATTCAGTCTCAGACTTCGGGGCCAGCAGACGCCCTCGACCCCAAGTAGTCTACATGCAGACGCCCAAGCTGACGAGCAAGAGCTACGTGTGCAGCTTCGGCGTCGTCCTCCTGGAGCAGTGGAGGTCCTCATGGGTAGGCTTGATGAGATACTGCACGAGCAGATCAAGGGCGAGCAGAGCGTTGAGCTTATCGAGCTGGTGGCGGAGCTCGCGAAGCAGTGCCGGGAGGTTACGGAAGACCTTGATAGAGTTCGGAAGCTGTGGCAGCATCCTTGGACCTTGGGAACAAGAAACTTCGGATGAGGAGCAGAAGGCCTTGCTCTCGTTGATCATTTTGTTATGGACTTTGTTATGGACTAATGGGTATATTAGCCTAACAGATTTGGCGTACTTAGGAATTCAATCGCCGCGATAATACCATTTTCTTGTTTAGAAGTTCCGAATCATTCGAGTCCGTTTCAGTTTGTATTGCCGCGATATGAGCACCGAGCACGGTTGGAAGCGCTTGGACCTCTCGAACTGGGTTGAACGGGCTGTGATCCTCGCAATCGGTCCATCATCAGAACGGGCCTTCACCCGCCTACGGGCCTCCTACAGCGGCGGGATGGCGAAACGGATTTCCTATGGGCGTGATTGGTTACTTTCTCTGCTGGCTGCATGGAGCCAGGGCCGCGCTGGCCAAGAACGAACGAGCCAGGCCGGGAGAAACGAGATTGAATCTCGTTCCCGGCGAGCCTGGCCGAGCGGTGCTTTTTGCACCCAGCAAGCCATACAGAGCAACCAATCAACAGAACTTTGCATCTCATCAGCCTGTGAATCTAGATACAAACAACCAATCAATCCATCGTTGCATGCCACCAACCTGAGCAGACCGTATTCAACCTACCAATCACGCCTTATAAATAGCACGCGCTACTCGTAGCGCGTTTTGAGATTCGTGTGAAACCTAAATTCAACGGCCGATCTTCTCTCTCCTTCCTCCGTCATCCTCGCGCCGCCGTCGCTGGGCGCGTTGTTCCGCGCATCACCGGAGTTGTTCCGGCCGTCGGCGAGATTGTTTCGGCCTCCGACGAAATTGTTATGGCCGCCGGCGAGATTGTTCCGCCCTCCGTCGAAATTGTTCTGGCCGTCGGCGAGATTGTTCTGGCCTCCGGCGAGATTGTTCCGGCCGTCGGCAAGTTTGTTCCGGGGCTGCCTTGGAGCAGCGACAGGCGGCGGGCAGTGGACCTCGACGCGAAGCAGCGGCGGCGGCGACGCGCAGCGACAACGGAGCAGCTGTGATGGGCCGCCGTGGGCCGCGCTACACGCGCGCTACTTGTAGCGCGCGGTGCGCATAGGAGGTCCCATGGCGAAACCTAAAAATTCTATACATAGCACGTGCTACCCGTAGCCCACGGGTAGCATGCTTTAAGATTTGTGCAAAAAGTAGATCGAACGGCTGTCGTACGTCTTCATCCTTCGCCGATTTTTCTTTTCACCCACGACGTGCCGCAGCCGCCCCGCTCCCCCCGACGCTGCCACCGCCCGGCTTCCCCGCGCAGCATGAGCACTTATTCCGACGGCGCGAGCTATTGTTTCGGCGGTGCGAGGGAGGCAGGCAGGTTCACGGCGACAGCTTCTCGACGAAGAAGAAGCTGGTTGATGGGCTTTTGATAGGCTGTGCTGTAGGTCTGTTTCCGGTGGCGCGATGTACGAATAGACGCTCCCGGCAAGACCGGCAGCCTGTGTACACGAAAACAAAGGTTTCTCCTCGTTGAAAAGAAAATCACAAGGAGACTTGGCACTCGGCGTTGAAATGATCCGGCGAAATGTCAGAGCACGAGTCCACCCACCGAGACAACTTGTATGCAGGCGAGATGATTACCGCGAGCTGTTCTGTAGTCACGCTCACGCGCATACACACGTAGTGCGCGACGGAAACCACTAGCCAACCATGTGCAAGCAACCGCGTCGCACGGATACATACCATGGGTTTTCTCCCCACGGATACAGCCGGTAGAATGTGGCCCTCTGTTTTTTGCAGTTTTGCATCTCGTTCGACTTTTAGACAGAGAAATATCTCTCTATTTTGCTTAGCTATTCTTTTGAGGCAGTTGATTTAGCCTCAAATGAATATATAAAGAGAAACTTTGCTCGCTCCGAGGCTCAACTATGCCCGCTTTGTTTTGTAAATTGTATAACTTAGCTCTTTTTGTTTAAATTTAGGATTTGTTTGGTATGGATTCTCAAAATGGTTCTGCTTCAGATAACCTGCCAAACGGTTCAAAACAAAATATCTTCTACGTACTCCTCTCACAATACGCACTTCTTAATTTTATAAAAAAGGCAACAGCTAAAAAAACATAGTTTTTCATGACTCCTCTCACCCATATTTGTATGGTTTCATAAGAGAAGATGCTATGCCAAACACTTCAATTTTTCTAAAGAATCTATTTTTTATATAAGTTTTGGTGAAAATCTATGCCAAACACACTCTTAGAACCCAGTGTGTAAAACTACTGTGCAAGGCTAAAAACGAGTATTACGTAGGAGTACTGCAACTTCACTCTCAAAATTCTCCTGGCATATACACAAGGGCAAAACCTTTACATGCTTTGTGTACAGAATTAGTCCACACAAACTACTACAGTAAGCACTATGCACTTATATCTATTTTCAAAATGCAGCGATCTAGCTATTCATCGTAATCGTCGTAGTCGTCATCATCATAATCCATATCCACGGTCAGCTCAGGACCGAGATACGGCGCCCCCGCCACGCTGAAATCCTCCGGAAGTTCTGTCTCTTCCAAAACAGCATAACCTGAAGTAGAAGACGAAGAAGAACATAGCATCGTGTCAGGCAGTGCTTCGATCTGCAATGGAAACTTCTTCACATTGCGCGACGAGCTGTGATAGTAAGTGTTTGTAGCGAGAAATGTCCAGCAATAATGAGCACCTGGGAGCGACGGGACGGGGACGTCGCGGAAGTAGGTCGACGGCCGGCCGCGCTCCTCCGAGTACGGCGGCGTGAGCACGTCGAGGATGGCGCACGGCGTGACGGCCGTGAACGCGTGCATGTTGCCGCCGCTCTGCGGGAAAAGCACCGACGCCTCGCACGGCGCGCGCAGCACCTCGTCGGCGGCCACAACCCTGGCCAGACCACCTGCATGCGTCGAGCCATCGACCGAGCCGTCAGCACAACGAGTACTTACTGAAGAAAGCAGATGAAGCGAGCATGTACACAGATGTGATCGGATCGGGGCGCCTTACATTTCCTCGCGCCGGAGCTGGGCGGCGCGGCGACCCAGTCGTAGGACCGCTTCCGCACGGAGCCGTAGAGGAGCTTGCTGAGCACCACCATCTCCGGGTGGTCGTGCAGCGGCAGCGTCGCGCCCGCCGGGAAGCAGAACACGCCCATCTGCAAGCAAAGCGGGAAAACCAACAGCGCCGTGTGAGCACACAACCCGCAACCAGATCCACACATCCAAGTCGTCGTAAACCAGCGGCGATGTTATTCCACGGAATATTACGTCACGCGACGCGACCGGGCGCGTACGTACCGAGAAGTCGTCGCACTGGTGTATGTGCACGTAGGTGATCCGCTCGAACGCCAGCGCCGGCAGCAGCCGGGCGCTCTTGGGGCTCTGCTCGTCGTCCGACGACGACGACGATGATGAAGCCTTCTCCCCGTCGTCGATCCCGACGTCCGCGGCCTCCACGCCATCTGAAGAAACCAGAAGCCCAGCACACACGGTGAGTCCAAAACGGCCAGCACACGAAAACACGCGATCTACACAGAGCACAACAAGCAGAGGACATACCGAGGAGTCGTCGCAGCCACTCGATCTCGCCGAGCGAGGGCGCCGCCTGCCCCGGCGAC
>LAPY01000054.1:305425-318686 GCA_000970635.1 Eragrostis tef
GGAGAAGTGGGCCACCCGCGGCCGCGACGCGCCGAGGATTGTAGTGCGAGCTTTTGCTCGCGCGCGGCCCCGATCGAGGAGCAGCGGGAACCAGCCAACACGCTTGCGGATCGTACGTGTACGTGGCTGCGTCGCGAGAGACGGACGACTCCGTCTTGGTAAGTGGAGCTGGAGGCGGAGGCCCGCGCGCGAGGAGCGTCTCGATCGCATGGCGCGCGCCCGTCGCGTCGCAGGGGCTCGCGTACGTGGCCAAGCCGACGAGGACGGCGGGGCGACGGGGGTGCCCCGATAGGGCGTTTTTTCGTGCGTCTTTGATGGCCGGGCCTGACCGTGATTGGGCTCCTCGCGCTGCTATCCGTAGAGATGGACGAGGTCGGGATGTCGATGCCACTCGTCGCGTAAGCTGCTGGTCCTGGTCTAGTCCTTTTTTTTTTTTTTGAGGGAATGTCCTGGTCTAGTCTTTCTCGTTCGTTTTCATGGTGGTCCTAATCTACTACTCCAGTTGCTGATCGAGCATTGGGCTTGATCCATTGCGTTGGACCCTAGCTACAGCTTGGCAAGAAAAAAGACCGGGCTCAAGCAAGACAATATTGCGGCCCAATTGGCCCACCACTTATCTATTTTTCTATTCCTTTCTTCTTTCTTTTCCCTTTTTTGGTACACGATCTACAATATTTTCGTCTCCTTGCAATGAAGTTATGCTATAACCTGCAGTATTGTATCTATAACGTCATTCAAAAAATCTAACTTACAATTATAACTTCATTCTAAAATACGCGATATTTACGGAGCAGCAATGTAATAAGCTATGTGAAACAAAAGTATTGTAAGTTGTTATATCCAAGCCTGTTTCCCTTTGCAAGGAGACAAAAGTATTGTAGATCGTCTCTTTGCACACTGCTGCTCCGTAGATATAATTGTAAGTTGTGCCAAACATCAGTATTTGTGCACAAGTTATTAATTAAGCATATTCTCAAAATGAAGTTAAAGAAGCAAAATAAAGCATATATTGCTTTAGCTTTTCAAAAGACTTTTTTCCCCGGCAATTATAAGTTATGCTAAATAAAGAGCACATTGCCGGCTCAGTCTTCGAAGATGCTCATAGAGGTAGAGTTTGCGTATCTGCATTCATAGGAGTGAGTGTGCGTACGTTGTGAGGGTCTGAGTTGTTTGTGTAATCACAAAACAAAACAACACATTAATTTACTTTGAAAATGCTACCCTACCCATAATACATACATTGCGTTGCCATCTTTGAGCTTGGGGAAGAGATGGAATGGGAATTGCCGAATGTCCTCTCTTGTGTCGTTTTAGTGTACTAGTTAAAATGCATGCGCGACACGCACATGCGAATATTTTTTCAACACAATTATCAATAAAGAGAATTAATTACATTTTTCTCAGGAATTATCAATGGGGTTATAGCTGCATTCCAAAAGCCTAAACATCTGTGATTAGTCACAGAGCATCATAAACATGAGAAAAAGATGATACCTAAGCATCATAGAATGTCTGGGTGGGCACAAATCTTTTGTTCGACCCCAGCATGTACCTCGTAGGAGAAATAATTCCTGAAAAACAATCACTTAGTAGAAATAATAATGCTGGCAGCACAACAATAAGGGAGAAAACTATAATCAATGAAGAAATAAATTAATTGATAACAAGTAGACACACTTCGAAAAAATACAGAAGCACACAAGATGCTGAGATCCAATCCAGGTAGAGAAAATATCTATGGAAGTAGACACATAACACATATATATCCAATAACTTATAAAATAGATTTTGAAACATAATATAATTGTTGAATTATTTAATCACAGGACGCAAATTCCCCATTCCAAAACACCACCTGATTCTTGCTAAATACCAATCTAAAAACTGCAAATTTGGCCAAGGAATTAAAGACAGGGGAAGAAGCTACCTGCTGCAGTGCCGTGCCCTCTTTTCGTGGTCTGATGATGCAGCCACTTTCTACCAATTCATTGAGTTAAATCTGAAGTTTCTATATCAGCTGCTATCATATATAAGGAATAGAGATGATATGAACTTATCCAAGTTATATGAAAATCAAAACGACTTTGTGATACAAAGCTTTTCATCAAAACGAAATTAACAGAGCATAAGCCAACACTATATCAGATCAAAATGATATGAATTTTTATATCGATTCAGCCTAAGAACTACATGAGTAGCATAGATAAAAATTAAAGGGTGGGATAGGGTGGATTTTATACCACTGGCACAAAGCAATCTAAGGAAATTAAAGCATCAATTTACATGCCGAGCTTGTTAATTCATACCTGCGAGATTGTGAACTCTTCTCTTATGCTTCCCTCTGTTTAGAAAATAGGATCCCAGAAGTGCACGACCATGATGAAACAGGAAGGAAATTAGCACGCACAGTTAAGAAAGTAGCACGGGAATGATTTTTGTACCTCGATACTTGGAAGCTGATGACGGCATCCTAGATACACTCTCCGGGACACGGTAACCTGAACAGGAATTAACCCCTTGGGGGCGTATGCAGGGAGAGTCTCAGCAAGAATCCGTCGATTGCCACCATCAGACAATAACAGCGACGGTAGATTTCCACTTGGCAGCCCACTACACGAAAAAAGGGGATCGGAACGTATCAGATCAGAGTAAAAATCGCACCTGCGGACTCAGTGTCTCCTTGATCACCCAAGGGTTTTTTTCGTCGGCGATCCATTCTCGAAGATGAGATACAAATTGGTGTCGTTCACAGGCACTGAAAAGATCAAATGACGAAAACCTTGTCAAGATTGAAGTCAGGAGAGGACCATCGAGTGATCGTCGTCGCGCAGATCATGGGACACCTGGGTTGGTAAGATGGCGTCTTACCGCTAGGGATCGAACGAGAAGCAGATCGTCGGGGGAGATCGGTCCTCGACGATCACCAGGCGCCGCGAAGCACGTCTTCAATCGCAACGATCACCAGGCAGGAAGGATCATCGGGGAAGACCCGTACTCGTCTATGGCAGCGACTAAGCGAGGAAGCCCGATCGATCGCCGCTATCCATCGTTGGCGAGGAACCCCGGTCGCCACAATCGATCGTCTGTTTTGGAAACTCTATACGTATGATACGTTTGTTTTTGGAAACACTAATCGCGCTACCAAAAAAGAACGGCAAATACGCTGGTGGGTCGAGGATGATCGGGCGGGCGGGTATCGAGCATTGGCTGTGAGAAAAAATGATCCAAAACGGTGGGCCCGTAAACAATTCCAACGTAGAGCAGCGTCACGCCTCCCCCATCACGCTGGTGTGACGCTGAGGGATGCACGGTTTAGATTAGTTAGAGGCTGCGGGCCTAATTGAGATCAAGGGTGGGTTTAGAAGAAGGTAATCAAAACTTGAGTGAGGAGTCATAGATCTCTCAACTCGTCTCTTATTAGTTTAGATTAGATTTTCTCAAAACAGATACAAAGGGTGGTGTTTGCCGCCAGAAAATGGGATACACCAAAAACAATTTAAAAACAGACCAGATGATGCAATTCCGGTTTCCGGTCCTGGTTCCCGTCCGGTTGCCGGGCGTCATCCGGAAATACCCAAATGCGAGGGGTCAAATGTAGAAAACGATACGGTACCGTGAGGTTTCACCCCCGCCTTCATCCCCATCTTCTCCTCTGTTTCCCCTTCACCTCTCTCTGCCCCCTCCCTCTTGGCGGCGACGACTGGGCCAGCGGTGAGCGGCGACACCTTTGCCACGCCTTCGCGAGGCTCTTCTCCGGCAACGAGCACCCACCAGGTACGCGCATACCTTCTCTCCCCTTTTCCCTGGACGAAACGGGGCACCCCCAAACCCTAATGCAAGCCTTTTTATATTATTCGGATCTGACCACTTACAAGAACATAGACGTAGTATACGAACTAGCTTCGATTTATTCGCAAACATTAGTGGTATACGTGTATACACTCGTGTAGAGTACTGGTTCCGCCCCTGATCCCCACCGCCCATGCCAGTCCGCCCACGTTTCGAGTTTCTGACGGGTTAAAGGAGAAATTTTGTCGTATTTCATTGCTTCCGTTGCCTTCTTGTAACCCAGGATGTAGAGTCTTTTTCTGGTAATTGGCTGGCCCATCCAGAATTGTGCTTCGCATTGGGGATTAAATTTGTGTGTGGAGAAGATTCTTCATTGCCGTGGATGCTTTGCTGCGTGCTGATAGATACATTCGGAATTTGGCATGAGCCAAATGGGGGCATCGGGGATAACTGCATGGAGGTACCCCATGACCCATGTAACTGCTGCAGGACTAGCTTTATCACTGTGGAACTGAATAGACAAATACTACGGCCTAGTCTGATGCAAAATCATTTTTTTTCTGCATTGGAGTAGCTTTTGACGACATGCCCAGCTCCTGTATGATCATTTTCCCTTTTGCTTATAGATTATGGCATCTCTCAGTGTACCCAGATAACCATTTATGCGCATCTGCATTATTGTTCTCGCCTTCTTGGGCGTCCGATTTGCGCATTAAGGATTTCCCTTTTGTTGCTTTGCCACTGGCTGTACCGTTGAGAATTGAATAAATGTTTTCTGTTCAAAGTCTGAAATGAACATTCTTTTTCAAGGCAGTATCTTCGGGGCCTTTAGTAGATTTCTCCAGAGTTTTCCTGAACCAAGGGGACTAGAGAGCCAAATAGTTATTATACTGATCTGCGGCCGGTGTTATAATGGCTACAAAGCTTGTGGTAAGTAGCGGAGCTTATCCTCTCTCTCTCTCTCTCAGATCATTATGGAATGCCATATTTGAGGAATAACATGTGCAATCGATGCTTTTAGGTTCTTGGTATCCCTTGGGATGTTGATACTGAAGGATTACGAGAGTACATGGCTAAGTTTGGACCCCTAGATGATTGCGTCGTCATGAAGGTTTGCAATTATCTCACATTCATATTAAGTATCACACTGCATTTTTTGGTGCTTTTGTTCCCCTAATCGTGCAACATCACAATTTTTGTAGTCTTTGATATCTTATTTTGCAGCATGGTATTTTTGGAAGTATTTGCACTGCAATTGTTTTGTGTTTTCGTTCCCTTAATTGTGCAACATCACAATTTTGTAGTCTTTGATATTTTATTTTGCAGCATGGTATTTTTGGAAGTATTTGATCTTTTCCTAAATTGTTCATAAAAACGTATTTACTTGTATCACATTCATTTCGGACAAGAATAGTTTGCTAAGGAATGGTAATGATTCGTGGTTGGATGCCGTTGTCCTCTTTTTCTTCTTTCTGACCAATTGTATTATTTTTCTTGACTTTGTTTTGAAGCTTATATGTTTTCATCATTTATGCTTGTTAAGTGAATCATTACCCCAGTCTATTTATCATAATATAGGTGTAGAACTACTAGCCACTATGCTCACTTCCATACTGATTCACCTCCATATTTCTTGCATGTTCAAATCCATAGGAGCGTTCTTCTGGTCGATCTCGTGGGTTTGGCTATGTAACATTCTCATCAGCTGATGATGCAAAGGTAGTTAAACAATGAAAAGGCTGCTTCATTTTCTCCACATTTTGCATAATCAGTCACATAGTCACATACGCAGTTCAATATTTTGGAGTCCATGTGCAACTTTTTAATTCGAATTCAATATTAATTTTCTTTTCCCCCCCTTCTGAATCATTCTGTAACATTCCTTTTAGAATGTTCTTGATTGTGAACATGTTCTTGGTAACCGAACATTAGAAGTGAAGATAGCTACTCCAAAGGTACGCGACTTACATATGCATACCATCTGTTTATATGGTATATCTCAAGGTGTCGAAATGGCTAAGATGTAATTCCTTTTACCACAGGAAGAAATGAAATCACAAGGAACAAAGAAAGCTACCAGGATATTTGTTGCTCGAATTCCACAATCCGTGGATGAGTCGATGTTTCGCAGGTGAGCATAGAATTGTTGCTTTTTCATCATTGTTGATTAGCATTGAGCTTTGCCTAAACTTGAATGTTGTGTTTACAGGCATTTTGAAGCCTTTGGAGAAATTCTTGATCTTTACATGCCTAAGGTTAGAAATTTCAACTGTCCTACACCGTATGGCAACTAGTGTATTGCATAATGTTTGTTCATAAGGCACCCATGCTAGTTGTTCGTGTGTACTGATTTATTTTGCAGGAGTATGGTTTAGGGTATCTTTCTGCAATGTCATCATTTATTGCATGCCTGATGAGTAATTCCCTAAATTGGTCTGTGAAATGCCGTTGAGCCAGTTTAGTATAGGTTACTTCAATTTTTTATTTGTATACATCAACTTTTAGGATTCTCTGATTTTAATATTTTATATGGATTTGCTGAGAGGGGTGATTCTTGTATCGTTTTGCGGAGTGCATCCTTAGCATTTTGAGTCAGATAGACAATGTAGACACAGGAATTTGGATCATAATGCGGAAAGCTTTCTTGGCAAGTACTCGTTCCTTATTTGTTATTGCTATGTCACATTAAATGGAGCTGAGGCATTGTAAGATTAGAAATAAATTATAGCTGGATATGATAGCTTGATAAGATTTACTAAGATTAGTACTCACACTCATTTGTTGTGCAGGAACATGGCTCAAAAGGGCATCGTGGAATTGGGTTTATCACTTTTCAGAGTGCAGGTATGTTAATAGGTGTCTTCCAGTGCCATTTAAGTCGGAAGATGCTATTTGGTTGCTGGGCATGGGCACAATTTTAATGGCAACGAAATGATGCAATATAGTCTACGTTGGTCTGTTATGCTTAGCCATTGACACATCATCTTACATGTAATAGGCTAATAGCCATCGTGTCAAATTCACCTCCAACACCACCTTAAAGGAGTATTTAGGTTTTATTAGACACTTACGGGACTACAATACCCAGTTTTGTACCTTGGTGGGTTAAGTAGATGAACTGCTATGCTTTTGGGGTTAAGTGGACTTATTCATTTATCCTTTTATATCGTTTGTTGATTAAACTTGTACACAATCATTCCTCAGTCCTTTTTCTTTTTGGCTTTATTTGTCTGACTGTGCCTGTCATTTTTCTATTCTAGGGCTGGGATAGGATTTCTATTTGTAATTATTCTTCATATTATATAATCTTCAACTATGAACACGGTTTGGTTTCAAAGTCGAACCCTCAACAATGAATTTGTTCACGGTGGAAATAGTTGTTGAATTAAAAGATTTGTAAATGGCTTCGAAAGCTCATATAAAATCTCAATATGGAGTATATCCTACATAAACTTTACAGATAGAATACAGTATAACAAAACTACTTTATGTTCATTACCCCTTGGCTTTTATGTTGTCAGGTCAGAGTTGATGTAGATACTCCAATTAACAATGGAGATTTTTCTTTCTCCTTATTAGATTTGAAGTCATGCTAATTTCTTAAATGGGCATGAAGCCGTGGAAAGATGTAAATGACCCATGGACATAAAAAAGGGGGGGAAAAGCGGTTGCACCTGTGGAGTAATTAGAACCTAAATAAAGTTTTTGTAGAATGAATTAATGCGTTAAACTCTTATTTGGATTAGCTGCATATCATTTTATCACACTAATATGTTTAGGTTACAAATACTTCATAGTATGAGGAAGAATAGGCTTCATGGATTTTTAAGTTATTTATTATTTTACAAAGTTCCAAAAATTATTACAACCTTGGACCCTGTTGCTTATGAGTACCCTCCACTCGAAATTCATGATAGGGTTGAAATGTAAATTATTTTTTGCAGTTTGATGTCGAAATGTGAATTATTTTGTAATTGAGGGGTGGAAAATAGCTGAGCTTATAGTTAGGATTATACATTTGCCTCGTTCTTGTGCCTTTTCCTTTATTGTTGTTTGTCTTTGCTCATTGTTAATGATTAATGCTCGTTCCCTTCAGCTATTGTGTTTTTGTTGTTATCTCCACTGTCACACTCAGTATTTAATGTTCCTATTTTTTATGTTCCTTTTTGCATTATTCTAATTTGAGCTATAATCTGCAGAATCTGTGGACAGCATCATGCAAGAGTCGCATGAGCTTGATGGTACAACTGTAGTTGTTGATCGTGCAACTCCAAAGGTAATCTGAAGTAGAGCTCAGTGGTGCTGGACTTGCTCTTCTTAAGGCCCATTATGTTAGAATACTTGTCTGGATTCACTTATTGTTGCCACCTGAAAAGTCTGTTTGCATCAGGATGATGACGTTAGATATCCCCCGAGCAGGCCGTCTCAGGGTGGTTATGGTGCATACAATGCATACATTTCAGCTGCTACCAGATATGCAGCTTTGGGTGCACCAACGCTGTATGATCATCCAGGATCAGCTTATGGAAGTAAGTGATTAATCTATCTCAGATTGACTCTTCATTACTTTTCTAGCGGACTAAGTATTCTACTGTTTAACCTACGTTGACCAGGAGGATACTATGGATCCTCCCAAGGAATGGGCAAAAAGATATTTGTTGGCAGGCTTCCACAAGAAGCTAACACAGATGACTTAAGGCAATATTTTGGTAGATTTGGCCGAATTGTTGATGCATATATTCCTAAGGTGAGGTTAAGGTTGTCATTATTGTCGTTTATTTGCATTTTATTTAAGTTTTCTTAGATTTTCTGATTCAAATATAGGACCCTAAAAGAAGTGGCCACAGAGGTTTTGGCTTTGTCACTTTTGCTGATGAGGGTGTGGCAGAACGGGTCGCTCGTAGAAGCCATGAGATTCTAGGGCAGGAGGTAACACAGTTGGTGTTTCTTGCTCTCGCTATATTTTTACTTCTTGAAATGAAAACTGATTGCGTTAACCTAATCTTATTCTGGGAAAACTCATGGATCAATTTGTTCACTGCTTCAGGTTGCTATAGATACCGCTGCGCCAATAGAGGGTGACGCAGCTGCTGGTGCTTTCGTGGAACCAATGGACCTTTATGGAGCTTATGGTTCAATGCGATCTTTTGGAAGGTTTTGTGGCAGTCTAGATTATGATGTAAGCACAATCCACTATCATGGCATAGTAGGCTTATATACTATATAAATTAATTTCACATCTTGTAACCAATGTTTGTCATTTTCAGTACGGATACGGGCCCAGTGGAAGTAGTAGATCAAGATCAGATTGGCGATACAGACCTTATTGAGCATGCTGTCCATCTTATGACTGGCCTCTAGGGAAGTTGTGGAGGTGGGAGTAAAGATATACCTGTCTGAGAAATGCTAAGAGGAACCTCAAGTGCTATGTTAGTCCTAAGGGGTGTGTGGAATTTATCTATTTCATGTTGTAATCGTTGACATTGAAATACACTTCCATGAAGTTTCTTTGTCGCGATTCACGTCACATGTTGATGCTAAACGATGAAGGCAACCATGTAGTTATTGTGTTGGAAGTGCTGTATTTAATAAACCTTCATCTATCGGACACTTCATTGTTGCTCACCTTCAACTATGTATATTCTCTTTTTTGACACTTTCAACTATGTAGTTGGTATGCACATATTAATGCACTATTTCTTTCCAATTACTTTGTCACTGCCGATCACTGTGTTAGGAACCAGTTTTTTTTTTAAAAAAAATGCAACAGTAATCGGGTTTCACAGTGGTTACTAGTTGAAGTTGCAGTGTTTACTGTTTAGAGAGAATTCCAACGTGATCGTGCCAGTCAGCAACCAGTCTGGCAGATTCGCGATTCAATATAAGTTGCTTGGCAGTTGGCACAATTGCAAACACACATCAAGATAATTTACGTACGTTTCAAAGTTTTTATTTTGATGACATGTGGTCAGTGGACACCTTCCAATCCCGACTCCACAATTTCAGAAGGCTACAGTTGTAAGAAGATACTACTGCACCGGTTAAAAAAAAAGATAGGTAAAAAAAAAGAAGATACTACTGCATGTTTGGCCATCAAAGCTAATTACTGCAGTACGGACAAAAAATTGTAATACAAGGGAGACATCAGGCAGCACCTATACGAGAACCCAAACTTCTAATGTGAGCGATTTGTGTACTCAACCTGTGGAGTTGAACATCTTTTTTTTTTTAAGGTGGAGTTGAACATCTTCGAAGTATGTTAAATTCTCATTTGTGCGTTACTCTTATTATGCACTCTTCAAGAGCATCTGAAGAAACTGATCCCCTCAGCCCCTCTCCATGGCCTCAAATAACAGGTTCAGTAAGGTACAATTTTATGAACTTACAAAACTCACTCTCAATAAAGCCCCAAAAATTTCCACCAAAATGAACCAACAACCCCCCAGATTACAGCATTGATGGCGGCTGTTGTAAAACCCAGCTTGAATACATCAGGCAGGTCAACATACCCCGCTGCACAAGGGAAAAGCATGATACTCAGTAAAATAATATAACAAAGGGTCAATAATGCTATACGAATAACCTAATACTCTCATTTATTATCGATGACCTACTGGTTTGCCATTTCCTTTTTTATAAGGTTCCATTGGAACTTTTGTTTCGTCCAAGGATTACCGAGTTACCAAGTGAAACAGAGTTGATGCTACAGAACGATTTAAAAAATAAGTGGCCAAACAAAAACAATATGATCAAACTGTACTATATTATAATTGTTGCAATGCCAGAATAGACTTAATCAGTTATGAGTGGTTCCATGCTTCTGTATTAGAAGCTGGGGCTTAGAAACAAGTATGAATGTAGCACAGTTGTGGCGGATTGCGTGCAAACTGCAAAAAGTAAAGAGTTCAAGAAAGGTGGGAAAGCAAATATTACCTCCATAGTATACTGCAGATTGACCACTACTATAATGTGTTAGTGCACCAAAGAGATTTGCATTGTATGTCAAAGCAAGTGCTGATAGTACAGCTGGAACACCAGCTGCTAAATGCATGGCAAGAAATGCCGAGTAGAGAGCTCCAACATGTGCAGTTTGGCTTGCAAACAGATAGTGAATAAAGAAGTACGAAGCCTGAAGAACACCAAATGCTGCTGGCCAACTCAATGAGAAAGACTGAAGAACCTTGGCAACACAGTTTGACATCCATGATACGATCCCGAGGTTAGTGAGTTGCCCCGCCAATCCAACTAGAATAGCAAACCAAGCCAAGGTGTCCCATGCAGACTTCTCATTCAAACAATCCTCCCAGTTCAGCACTCCAAGCAGGAGAAGAATTGAGAGTCCAATCATTGCAGCAACAACGCTCGATACACCAATAGCTTCCCTGCATCAACAGAAAGAATGATTTTTTTCTACCCACGAGGCGAAAACTGATACCTTTTTTTCTACTCACTGATAACTGAAGACTGGTAAAGGAATCTTTCAGGGGAAAACATTAAACAGAACAATACTAAATACACTGGTAGAGTGCTTATCAGTGTTGTGTAATCTGATCATGGTCCACAATGACAAGTACTTGTGACTAGTATATGTGTGATTACCCGGAAAAGAGTAAAGAAAGAAATATGTCGTGGAAATGATGGACAAAATTCTCCTAGTAAAAAAAAGAAGAGAAAACTTACCCAAAAATCCATAGTGAGACAGCAAGAAGCATTGTAGCAATCATGACCCATTCATTTCTTGTTACCGGGCCCATGTTCTTTAGTTTCTGAGCAGCTAATGCTGGGGCTTCAGGTGTGTCCTTTATTTCAGGGGGGAATATTTTGTATAGCAAATAAGGGGTCACTAAAAGGCCGACAATAGCTGGCAAACTAGCAACCTTGAGCCACGTTAGCCATGGGTTTGCAATCTTAACACCAATCTCTTCCGCTAACTTCAGACACAGCAGGTTTTGTGCAGCCGCTGTCAAGAATAGAGCACTTGAGTTGCCAGATGCCTGTCAAGCACCAGACACCAAAAGAACAATGCCATTGGTCGAAATTTATAACATGGTCTTAACAGTTAATTAAGAAATGAGAACATAACTAGTCAAAGAATAATGCCATTGGTCAAAATTTATAACATGGTCTTAACGGTTAATTAAGAAATGAGAACAATAAATAGTCAAACTACAAACACATATCTTCACAAAGTTATGATCGAAGCAGCATTATAGTTATTCAAAGTCTGCTATTTTAAATCAGAAAAATCAGCAGATTACTTTCGTTGTCCCTGCACTAGTACAAAAGGTATCTCACTGCTGCACCAACTAATTATGACAGCACACCAGAGTTCTTTTTATATGAAGTACTCCCTCCTATTTCAAATCATAATTCTTAGCTTGAGTGGGTGCGAACACTAACTTACACCAAATGAAGAGAAAATAAAGAGAATGGCTGTGTCATTCATCCCTTGTATAATACATGTGAATTTCAAGTGGCTGATATCTAGGAAACAATGATGGCCACTACAAACGACACTTTGATCTTCCCAAATCCCCAGAACCTATTTCTTCCATGTATTTTACAGTTCTCCCAAAGCTACCGAAGAGGCACTCACACACTCTCAAGGATCTGCTTGCCTCTATATATAACTCATGGTATCCTCTATGAGACTCTATAACACAATATGTTGCAGAATCATCAAAGGTAAAGATTGAATACATAAAGTCACAATATGCTGCGTTACTGTCTGAAACACAGCGAGACCACGAAAATAATTTGCAAATCATATTCAATAATTCATAGACTTTAAAAATTCCCTACTCCTTTCTTGGCCTAGAGTCAATGACCAACTACCATTAGAAATGAAAGATAAAGATCTGATCTCTCATGATCCAATATGCGCTCCGAGAGTATGTTCAAGGACAAACACAACCTTCAAGTTCAATGGTAATTAAAAATACTTAAGATTCCTACATATGACAAACAAGCTAGGAGCAGAATTTTTATTACTAAGCCCAAGCTAGCAGCATCTACAAGTTAAACGAAAACTTATTTAATAAGTTCTGAGCACCCCATCAGCAACAAAACATGCAAATGAATACGACATTCCGCTTAGTCTAGTGGGATTAGTGAATGCACGCCTCTAGATCCAAGGACATCTGGCCAATTCTACCATCAGAAAGGAAACATATAGGCCTCTGAGCAAAATGTACCTCTGATATAGCATCAATAGACCTGTAACATATATATAGTGAAAGCATAGCACTTAGGCATCATCAATCTCATCGTTTATTACCTGAAGCTGCGACTGGATAAGGTAGGAGCCCAGCTTCTTTGCGGACGGGTCATTCGGCTTGCTGCCTGACGAGAGCGACAGCGACTTGAGAATGGGAAGGAAAACACCTCCAGCCCTGGCGGTGGTGCTGGGCATGGCAGGCGCGATGAACGCCTCGCTGATGGCAAGCCCGTAGGACAGCCCCAGCGTGCTCCG
>LAPY01000054.1:332172-346801 GCA_000970635.1 Eragrostis tef
GGTGTGCTCAAAAGGGCTGGACATACTGAAGCATCAGTAGACCTTGCAATGTTGGCTGGATTACCACCTGTTTCAGTGCTTTGTGAAATTGTTGATGACGATGATGGCTCCATGGCCTTGTTACCAAAGTTGCGAAAATTTGCAGAGAAGGAGAACCTGAAGATAATATCAATCTCCGACTTGATTAGGTTAGATATGTCATTAACATATTCAACTGAGATTTCTTGTTGGCAAAGAGAAACCGGCGGTGTTCATTATATAATACAATAATTATATAACTTAAATCATTACTGCTCCTTGTTTATGGAAAATAGAAGGTGCTATTGTGAATGATTATAGGACACATTTTTCAGTGAAACTCATTGTGTGTCCGAAGTCTAAGATGCAAATATTTGCCATGTGCAGATATAGGAGGAAGAGAGACAGGTTGGTGGAATGTGTTTGTGTCACACCCTTGCAGTTACAGTGGGGATCCTTTAAAGCCTATTGCTATCGATCGCTTATAGATGGGATGGAACACATCGCGATGGTGAAGGTATGCATGCCACAACAAATGTTATGATAGGTACTATGGTGGCTACCCACTAGTACATCAGATTATAGAAGTCACACTGAAAGTTCTATGATGAAAATTCAATATTCAGAGCTTAGTTCTTTTTAATGATGAACATCGCCTAATTTTTCTTTTCCTTCAGCCCTATGTTTCCTAAAATCACTCGTCTGCAGGGTGATGTTGGGGATGGCCAAGATATCTTAGTGCGCGTGCACTCGGAGTGCCTTACTGGGGACATATTTGGATCAGCGAGGTGTGATTGCGGGAATCAACTTGATCTGGCAATGACCATGATTGAGAAAAAAGGCCGTGGTGTAGTAGTTTATCTTCGTGGTCATGAAGGTAGGGGCATTGGTTTGGGTCACAAGCTTCGGGCATACAACTTACAGGATGATGGACGGGATACCGTCGAGGCTAACTTGGAGCTAGGGTTGCCTGCTGACTCGCGAGAGTATGGTATAGGTGCACAGGTAAAGATCATTTCACTCCAAGTATCCTCAGTTTTCCTTCTGCCAGATCTGATTACTCTTTCTTCTCTTCAGATACTACGTGATCTTGGTGTCAGGACCATGCGGTTGATGACTAACAACCCTGCGAAGTACGTTGGACTCAAGGGTTATGGTTTAAGTGTCCTGGGTAGGGTGCCACTGCTGACACCGATAACCAGTGAGAATCGACGTTATATGGAAACAAAACGATTGAAGATGGGGCATGTTTATGTAAGCCCTCCTAGTGATCTTGGAAGCGACTCAACAGATACTGGCATGGAAGCGGCACATGATCAGAATGACGGGTCTGATGGGAAGGAGCAAGCTCCGGAAGTATGAAGTTATCTGCATGTTTCTTGTGACAGTAAATAGAATCAAGAATTTGATTTTAGTAACTTGTTCTGCTGTTCAGCAACGTTTCTGAAGACATCCTCTTCTGATTTTTTGGTCATGTGTAGTTCACAATTTCTATCGTTGCTTGTTGAGTACACCCACTCTTCTGCGGGGAATATGCTCCCTTTGATTAGTTAGATGCCTTTTATTTGGGGTACAACCTTCAGATTCCGGTGATACATCTGATTGAGGTCCAGGTGCAATTTCTTCGGAACTAATTTCGTTTTCTGCATTTCATAAGTACGACTGTTCGCTTGTCTTTCCACAAGTGAATTCAAAATAAACACTATCTTGATAGTCTTGATAACCTAGATGCCTACAAGGATGTGATTCAACATTTTCTCTGTTCTGCGCTCTAAATCCAGTAGGATTTTAGGCGATGTTCAAGCAGACGACGACGATGGCAGTGTGAGCCCACTTATCCGTACTAGTAGTATCGTTTTACCGTCGCAGGCTTTGGAGGAAAAGCTTTTCCTGCCGGTGCAGGCAGATGATCCGATCAGGCCCGTGGGAGAAGATGACGATGATGATCCGCTCGTCAAACCGACACGTCAGCTCGCGTCTCGCTGGTGGCGCGAGGCGAAACCAGAGTACCAGAAGAAGCTGGAAATTTGGAAAAAAGAAAAAAGACAAAGGAAAAAGGGAGACGCGAAATGGTCTTGGTCCCCGTGATGCGTCGTCACGGCAAGGCACCGGTGGCGCCGTCTAGCGCCTATCGTTTCCGGGACCCGTCCTCTGCGCCTTCCTCGTCTTCCTCCCTCGCACTCCGCTGCTCCCCACCGCTACTTCCCTCCGGATATAAACCCTATCCCTCTCGCTTGTCGTGACTCCTCCGGCGCCGGCCTTCCAACTCCACCGCCGGCGAGAACAAGCACCGGCGGCGGCCCGATGGCGACCGCCGTGGCGTCGCAGCCGTGCCACCTCCCACTCGGCGCCGGCTGCGAGCCGAGGTGCACCGCCAGGTTGGTCCGGCCGCTCTCCTCGCTCTCTCCTTTCCGCTGCTCCTGCTCGTTGCCGTTGTGCGGCGCCGCGATTGGGTTGGTTGCCGTTAGCCGGTGGGTTGATGGATTGCGCAAGTGTGCTGGTGGGAATCGGGAGCTTGGTTGAACTGCGAATCGGGTGGTTGTTTGAGCTGGCGTGGAACTCAAGGTTGCGTGTGGGGGTGGGACTCTGTCAGTGCTAGTCCGTTGTCCTGTTTGGTTTGTTTGCCGCGACCCGATTACGCTAGCATTTCAGTTCCAGAGTCCGCAGCTTCCAAACGGGGAATCCTTTGGAATGAACCTGGGAGTTGAAATGCTCTGGTAGTTTTCTCGGACCTCGGTCTATCTCGCTAAGATCTTCCTTGAATGTTGCAATTTGATCTGCACACTGCGCTTTCATATTGCTCATACCGATAATATAGGGACTATGGAGTGTTGTCACTTGCCGCTGACTTTGACTGGCTGGACTAGTTGATAGGATTTGTACAGATATTTAATGACAATGCATTGATTAAGAGTTTCCATTTGTGGTAGTTTAGTTACATCGGCAATGGTTTAGCTTCACCAGGTTATTAACGTATCAAATTGATTGTGTTTTCAGCACATCGAAGGTTTATACCCTGGAGAAAGTTTATGGGTTCAGATTTGTATGCAGAAGTGCCATTGATCTAAGGAGTCAAAAGTTCCACCCTCGCATTTCTAAGAGAAAGTGTTACTTGAGAAACTCACCAGCAGAATGCGACAAGATCATCAGTGCTAGATGGTTGGAGTTCAGGAGACAGAAGGGAATCTTTCAGAGGACTAGAAGAATCGTTCACATTATTCCGTTGGCTTCTGATGATGATGCCAATGGTGTATCGGTTAATGGAGCTCCAAAAGTTGGTTCAACCAGCGGCATGGAGGAAATAAGGTTGAAATTGGATAAAGCACTGCAAACTGAAGATATTAGCAATGGACTTGTACAGTCAATACATGATGCAGCGAGATCTATTGAATTAGCTTTCCTAGAGCATACCAAATCATCGAACAGCTATTGGTTCTCAAAGGCATGGATTGGTGTCGACAACAATGCGTGGATAAAATCACTATCTTACAAGGTAGATAACATCTTGCTACCCTGAACAATTTGGTTCTCTATTATTCAAGTCACAATGATAACTGTTGCGGATGGAATTGGCTGCAGCTTGGTTCCTTTTATCTTTGCTATTGTTTATTTCTTAACCGTGTGGGATGCGGCCACTGTTGACCAGCTTAAAGCTGAAGGCCAAAGCACCTCAACTGGACTTGCTTTCCCAGGCAAGCTGGCCTTACCTTGCCAATGCAAGCAAGGATAACCTTGGCAGCCATTTGGCTCGCTCATGGTAGCAAGGCAAAATGCGCAAAAGCTGGCTAGAATAGGCCCCAAGGCGAGCAAAAAAGCCAACCAAATGCATAGCTTGCTCCATTTTCTTGCTTGGCAAGGCAGCCTTGCTGGAGGAACCAAGTAGCCCCTTAGTTCTTCCATGGCAATCCTTTTTTTTTTTTTGTTATTGAGATGGATTCCATGGCAATCTTTCAATATACTTGTGCAGTCCGAACTTCCAGTACTCCTGTATTTTACTGAAATCTTGTGAATGCTATATGCAGGCTGCTGTGGACTCATTGTTGCAAGCAGTAATAGACGTTTCTTCTCGGGGCAATGGCAGAGACAGGAATATTAATGTATTTGTTCAAAGGAGGTTGCACCTCTAGCTTCTGCCTTTATTTTTATTGCTCAGTGGATGTCCTGTAGTAAACATTTGTTTTAAGTACCTAATAATCTCTCCTGCATTGGACATTGTTTGGAGCAAATACTTACCCTATAATATCAGCAAAAAGACATTTTATATGTCGCTTTCTGTCAATATCTTTATTATTTGAAAAGATAGAAGTATGCTCCATCTGTTGGCTACTAAAAATTGGTTTCAGAGTTTGGATTTCTAGCTTCTGCCTTTATTTTTATTGCTCAGTGGATGTCCTGTAGTAAACATTTGTTTTAAGTACCTAATAATCTCTCCTGCATTGGACATTGTTTGGAGCAAATACTTACCCTATAATATCAGCAAAAAAGACATTTTATATGTCGCTTTCTGTCAATATCTTTATTATTTGAAAAGATAGAAGTATGCTCCTTCATCTGTTGGCTACTAAAAATTGGTTTCAGAGTTTGGATTTCTTGCTTATTGGCTCCCAGCAGATAAAGTTACTGCCGAGTCCTACGGTGTAAGGGTATTTGTTGCTAATTCAAAAGTAATCTGATAACATTACCAGACTGGAAAACTCATTCCGGTCTTTACATGATTCATAATTCAAATGTATTCCGTGCCTTGAGTTATTAGATATCCTGCATGGGCGAACATGACAAACTAACTTCAGTGGTGCTGCAAAAATGCTATAATTAAGTTAATTTTAGTCCATTTTTACATAGTACCTTTGATTTTGGTTAGTGGCTGCCATAAATGGAGATGAATCTTGTCGATTCTTTTAATTGTAGCTTGGTGAAGCTGAGTTGAATTCTTCCTCTTTATTATGTATAAATAACGATACAGTTCAGTATCAAAGCTATCGAGTGATTTTCTTGTTCGCCTATTTGATGATGTTTGATTCCATTGCAGTTTGTCCCGTCTGCTCAGCCCTCTAGAGATTGTTATCAAGAATGAATTGACTAAAAAGGAGCCTACTTTATATCAATGGTATTCTTCTGATCAAAATCCGTTGGTGGTGAGGACATTCGTGAACATGTTCGAAAATGATCCACAGTTTAACTCTGCAACAGCAATGTATGTTTCATACTTTCGTGTAGAATATTCCTTGGTCATGATCAATAACAAAATAAGACTCATGGAAGTTTTTCTTTTGTTTTCCGTCAGATGCTCTGAAGGCGAGTCTGTAAACACTAGTGAAAGTGACCTTGCTCTACTTATGCTAGGTTTGTTCTGTCTCGCTGCTATAACGAAGCTTGGATCAGCAAAAGTTTCTTGCCAGCAATTCTCCTCAATGGTCCCTGATATTATTGGCCGCTTCATGGATATGCTTGTTGAATTTGTACCTCTGAGTAAAGCATATAACTTGACAAAAGAGATTGGTCTTCAAAGAGAATTCCTGCATAACTTTGGTCCCCGTGCTGCTCTTCCTAAACTTACTAACGATAATGGTGTTGAGATATCGTTTTGGATTGATCTTGTTCAGAAGCAATTGCTACGTGGTCTTGATCGTGAAAAGATATGGTCAAGACTGACAACAAGTGAAAGTATTGAGGTTGAAACTTAAAAGGGATATTTTATATAGTCATATATGCCCTCTTACATGGCTCCAATCCAATATGATTATTTATTCCTTACTGTAGGTGCTGGAAAAAGATCTTGCAATATTTGGGTTTTTCATTGCTTTAGGCAGAAGCACCCAAGGATATTTGTCATCCAAACGTCTTACTGATTTGGATGATGCACTTAATGGTATTGTAAGGTATGATTGATGTAATTTTTATCTTTTCTATTTTCTCCTTGTTGTTAATTAATAAACTTCAATGTACCTGCTTATTTTCCATAGCATCCAGCTTAACAAGCTTTCAATTGTCCAGGTATCTTATTGGCGGCAGTGTGTTGTATTATCCACAGTTGTCCTCGATTAGTTCATATCAATTATATGTTGAGGTTAGTATGCAGCAGTACACTAAGTTCCTAATGGTACTCAGCCTTGTAAGTGTGCATATACCTTTCTCACCTTCAGGTGGTCTGTGAAGAGCTTGAGTGGCTTCCATTTTACAACAATGATATGTCATCTGCGGTGACTGATACTGAAAACAGAGAAGAAATGCCTAGGGAAGAAGTAATATCAAGAGTGCTAAATGTGTGCTCTTATTGGATGACTAGTTTTATCAAGTATAGCTCTTGGCTTGAGAACCCATCAAACGTGAAGGCAGCAAGGTTCCTGTCCAAAGGGTATATTAACTTTCAAGCATGGTGGCCATCTTTCTATCATTTCAGATATGGTTATTGAAATACTAACCAATTTCTCCAATGTATGTCAATAAACTTTGTAGACATGCCATGCTGAGTGACTGCATGAAGGAGCTTGACATAGCAAAGTAAGCAGGAGCTTCAATTTTGTGTCCCCTGTCACTTCATTGATGTATTGTTTATTTATTATCAATATAGTGACATTATTTATTTGCTAATATGATGTAGAAACAATATGTCAAAAGGCAGAGGCATGCCAGAATCCGAAGAACAATCAATTACTGGGGCAGAGTCGGCTTCCTTTGACAAGGTATGTGCTGTATAATGCCCTTTTAAATGCTAATAGAAGTATGTTATGCGCTATTGAAACATTCTTAATGTGTTTGACACATGTATGCTCCAGGTTATTGATTATAGCAATGATAATTTTGTGTTTGTACTTAGAAGCCCAAACTTTAAATGTATTATAAGACAAAGCTGTGCAGATAATGAAATCTGTGTACTCATGCAAAGCATAACTTCCAGTAGTACGTCGTCAGTAGCGTTTGCCTCTAAGGGCATATGGCGGTACCATCTCTTAGTTGTTAGCCTTCACGTTAGCTTAATGATGACTTAAGAGATCTTTTAGGCTTGTAGCTGTCACTTAAGTTATCTCTATGTGACCCGCATATCTCTAAGAGATGGTTTCTTATCTGAGAGATGACCCACAAGCTCTCTACATGTTCTCTGTCCTCCACCTTTATTTGGAGAGAACAACACCTAAGAATTTGTTGATCTGACAGGTGTTAGAGATGGCCGTGGTAGCATTTTTTTAGAATATACAGCCAGGAAGCCCCTACTGTTATCTTTTATTATATAAAAAAGAGCAACAACAACAACATAGCCTTTTGTCCCAAGCAAGTTGGGGTAGGCTAGATATGAAACCCACAAGAAACAAAGACAAGAGAACACAAAATACACAGGGCAAAATGAGTTAGAGGTAAACTGAGAAGGAACAAAAAGATTACGGTACAGGCACGTTGATTGAAAGTCTTCAAGCGCTCCTATCCACAGCTAACTTCTTGGAGATATTCCACTCCTGCAAGTCTCTCAACCGACTCATCCCAAGTCAGGTTAGGTCGACCTCTACCTCTCTTAATATCATCGACTCTCTTTAGAACCCCCATATGCACCGGCGCCTCTGGAGGCCTCCGCTGGACATGTCCAAACCATCTCAACCGATCCTGCACCAAGTTCTCCTCAATTGGTGTCACCCCTACCTTGTCCCGGACATTCCGGATACGATCCCTTCTTGTATGCCTGCAGAACCAATGCAAGATACGCATCTCTGCTACACACAGCTGTTGTACATGTCACCTTTTTGTAGGCCAACATTCATCACTGTATAGCATCGCCGGACAGATCGCCATCCTACAAAACTTACCTTTCAGCTTTTGTGGCACCCTCTTGTCACAGAGGACGCCAGAAGCTTGACGCCACTTCAACCAGCCGGCTGAAATTCTATGCCTAACATCTTCATCGATGTCTCCGTCCTTCTGTAGCATCGACCCTAAGTATCGAGAGGTATCCTTCTTGACCACCACTTGCCCATCAAGGCTAACGTCTCCATCTTCATGCCTAGTCGCGCTGAACTTGCACCTCATGCACTCAGTCTTGGTCCTACTAAGTCTGAACCCCTTCGACTCTAACATGTGCCTCCACAGCTCTAGCTTCGTGTATTAACCCCTGCGCTGCTATCATAAACTAGCACCACATCGTCAGCAAAGAGCATGCACCAAGGGATATCACCATTATATATAAAAAAAAGAGCAAACATACCCAAAAAAAAAAAAAAACTGTACAGATCCCAGATTATTCAACACAGTTGGGTACTGAATCCATTGACATGTTGCTTCTCCTTTTAAGTTTCTATTTAACACACTAGAGTACTAGACCTTGCTGAATTTATTATTTCCTTTTATCGGCTGTTATATTAGGACAATTTTCTTTTTCCTATGTTAGACTTGCCAAAAAGCATACATAATCCAAATCTCCAAGCTGTGTGTGTGCTCTTTTATTTCAACTTTGCAATGATAATTAGCATCGAATAGGTGCCATCATTATTGTTAAAATATTGATGAAGTTATGTTCAAATTGTCGCAGTCACTTGAAAGTGTTGAAGAAGCTTTGATTAAGTTAGAAAATTTGCTTCAAGAGTTGCATGTTTCCAGTTCCAACTCTGGTAAGGAGGACCTAAAAGCTGCATGCTCTGATCTTGAAATGATCAGAAGACTGAAAAAAGAAGCCGAGTTTCTTGAAGCATCCTTTCGAGCAAAGGCGGAATATCTAGAGGTTAGCATTGCTGGCTTTTTTTATTCTGTTGACGTTGATTTTGATACGTATCTGTTGTCATGTGTTTTTTTTCTAAGAACTAAGAAGGGTGTGCATCAAGAGTATGTGACCACATTATGTTTTCAAGATAAGTCACTGTTTCAGAAAATTTTCTTTTATGCTTCTCCAATGTGCAATCCAGTAGGTGCTCACACTTGAACAATCGGTTCATCTAGCATGAGCTGTCAGCCTGTCACCATCTGACCTCCCTCATTAGACATAGCTTGTTTGTTAGACATAGCTTTCGACCTGAGTTTTTCATTGAAGGACGTAATTTAGGCTTGTGCTTTTTGTGAAAGGACAGATAGTTTGTTGTGCTTGTGTTCAAATAGTTTTGAATATATATTAACATAAGGCCATGAGTCATTTCATACAAGGAGAAGGATGCAGTTTATATTTCCATGTGGCAATAGCATTAGCCAGAATGGCAGAGTGCACATTTCAAATTAATTTGCCAAAGTCATTTAGTTTGACTCATTAGTTTTATTTCTGCCTGAACAACTGAATGGAATCAAAATTAAGATTACTGTATATTACAAAATTAGCACAGTATATGTTCACATTTTAAAATTTGTATTAACAGTTCCATTTGAATCAGTATACTTTGAACGGTGCACACTCTTATTTGTCCGGATCGTACCATTCTTTGCTGTTGCGACCTACTCCCTCCGTTTCACTTCAAGTGTCATTCTAGTTCAAAATTTGTTCAAATTAGGTGTCATTCTCACTTCCCAATGCAGAACTCTCTCTATCTTTCACTCTTAATTCTTTTATGAGCACTCTCTACTTTTTCATCTCTTCCTAATTCTTATGCCCAAGTCTAAAACGACACTTAAAGTGAAACGGAGGGAGTAGCTCCAATGTAATTAGCGATGCATACAGTACCAGTTAAGTTACTTGACCCCCAACTTTGAACTGGACTCCAATGTAATTAACGATGCATACAGGTCCATACAACTATTTGTTTACAATCGTGAAAAGTATACTAAACTCTTTTTATGGCTGATTAGGCTGATGCTATTAATGGGCCATTATCATCTGATTCAGAAGAAGGACGTGGAAAGACAGATAGCAGGTCTAGTGACACTTCAACGCCATTAAAATCAGCAAACAGGTGACATTCTTTTGTAAACTATTCCAATATGGTTGTGGTAGCTTCTATGCTTTTAGGGGGTGCAATAAACCTGGCCATATCTTTTGTTATTTCTCTTGTCAGGGTGGATAATAAGCGCCGTCCATTTTGGAACTTCGTTGGTAGGGCTTCTGGAAGGAAAGTCGAGCCAGCAGTTCGACCCGAAGATCAAGACGTATGAATTTATAAACTATGTTTTCAGTTGTTTATTTTAATACCAAAGAAAAGAAATATGAAATCAAGAAACGAGAGGATTCAGAATAGCTACCACAGAGGAGAAATGTCATTCTATGAATGACTTCAGATGTGATATTTCATCAGATATTGCTTGAAGCGTGGAGCTGTCACATTTAGCAGTAAAGGGAATTACAAAATTCACATTGTTTAGTTTAAAGTCAACGAAACTTTTTTTTTGTGATAACCTGGTCTTCAGTCGATAACATCTATTCCTTGTGTTCTTTACTAGTCGATTTGGATATCGGATGGTTTCCAATATGTCTTTGACTGTTTTTTAAATTCATTGAAAATGTAAAGCTACTAATATAATTTTTTTTGACAAATCTTGATACTTTTCTGTATTTAGTGATCAAAGTTTCTCAAGTTTGGCTGCATGCATTCTTAAATAATTCCTTTTGGGAACTAAAGTAGTATTTTGTCTCAAAAGATGACTTGTTGCATTTTGTGATCTAATGCAGTTCTCGTCTTCTTTTTTTTTTTTTGAAGGGTGCTGTTATCAATGCGGAGAAGAATGACATGGAGTCAAACGAAATTGTCCGCTTTGAACAGTTAAGACGTGAGCTGATTGAGTTAGAAAAGAGAGTTCAAAAGAGTGCAAATGATGCTCAAAAGGAGGTATGTTTTCCTAAGAGGTCTTAAATAACGAATGAGTTTTAAGGCTTTAAGCGAACACTCAGAACTAGAAATCAACAGTAAATCTTTAAATGTTATTAAATCAATTTCTATCCTTTCTATTCTGATATGTTGCGTATTCTGACTACGGTTTTAACTATAATGTCTAGCTTCACTGTAGTAAAAGTTGTCAATTTGAAAGAATTCTGTTTTATTTTTCTTCAGGCGAACGATGTCCCAGATGAAGCAACCACATCAGCAGCGTTGTCAGCATCTCCCAGTACGGCTAGCAAGAAGGAAAATGTTATAACCAAGTCGGTGGAGAAGGTCAAGGAGACTACGACGGTATGATGCATTTGAATGTACCTCGTCTCATAGAAGTGTTGTTACATATTTTACATTTGTTATCATGGTTTTGAAACCATTCATTTCTACAGCTTAATCTGCTTTTCTTGTTTTGTCATGGCATTCTAATGTTTCCTGAAGGCATTCATGGTATCATTGTGTACAATTCTAATGGAAGGCTCAAATGATCGAAATGGTTTCTAAACGGTTTCTTTGTCACCAAGTGGTGCTCATTACAATACAGTTCATGTCACTTATTTTGTTATTTAAAAACAACACTTTTTCCCCCCTCCCGCGCAGACCGTGGTGCAAGGCACACAATTATTAGCAATTGATACAGGAGCAGCTATGGGTTTGCTAAAAAGAGCTCTTATTGGGGATGAGCTAACTCAGAAGGAAAAACAGGCTCTTCAAAGAACCCTGACGGATTTGGCATCAGTTGTTCCTATAGGAATACTCATGCTCCTTCCAGTGAGTCTTTCTTTTACTTTGGTTTTTTTTGTCTCTTGAACAAATAAAGGCTTTTTAGGTATAGGTCCACATTTACTGTTTTCAATTGGATGTTGCAATCCTACCAACTATTTACCTCATCTACATTGACTTTGGCCAACCTAATCTTATCTGGTGTCTGAATTGCCATGGCCAAGTATTTTGTTCTGTGTTCCAAGAGCGACATCAGTCATATTTCTAAGTATAGTATCAAATGTAAATATATTTATCAATAGATTATTGTAAACAACTGTGTTTTTGTTGCCAGGTTACTGCTGTTGGACATGCCGCTATTTTGGCATTTATCCAGAGATATGTACCATCAATGGTCAGTGGTCTATGATGCCTCATTATTTCCTCCACCTTTGCAAATTGTAAATATCTTTTTTTCATTTGTCACTGTGTAGATCCCATCCACGTATGCCCCAGACAGGTTAGACCTCCTCAGGCAGCTTGAAAAGATAAAGGAAATGGAAGTTGCTGAAGGCAACAGTGAAGATTTGTTAGAGGCAGTTGGTTTGAGAAACGACCAAGTGAAATTATCTGACCAGTAATATACTTCTGATGGTCTATCCTGTAAAGTGTAAGTAACAAAATCTTTACTTGGATAGTTTCTTCATTTCAATTTTCCCTGTTTTCTGCATGTCATGCACCCTGGTTAACTCTGAACCAGGACTGTTCAACCATACATATTTTGAACACAACTACCTTAGTAGCTGAACTGGCCTGGGAGAACTCAAAACTGGAGATGTCCAATTAGGCACCTCCATACTTGGTTCTTTTTTAGGGGGTAAGGATTTTGGCTTCAGATGTTTCATTATGGTCATCTGAAGAATTTGTATCTTCTTGTAGTGTTCTGGACCAAGACATGGAAGGATTTATTTCATTTACAAGATTCTTTCAATGCTTGAGATGGAACTGCAAGGTTACACACAGATAACCAAGCATGGCATCATGAAGTTGAAGATACTTTCAGGATTTGCACTTTTGTAGATTGTATTCAACAGTATACATGGGGCGTGCCCATCCAACATAGAGGATGAATAGCCAAGTTCCTCTAGGCTACTGTCTGTGTAGGGATATAGAGGCTTTGGTAGTTTTGTATATCTAGCTGATATGTTGAGGACGTCCTGTTCTCATGTACCCCATCCTTCTTCCTTATCTATTCTTTTCTTTTGCCCTTTGCCAAAAGCTGCACTCCTGTAACCTCTTCTTTAGGAATCTAAGTGGGAGCTCCCGCCTAGTTCTGTTGACTCAAGGTTTCAAGGCTTCATCACAGATCATGGTGCTCAAGTGTTTGGTTTATGGGCATCATCTAAGGGCTCGTTTGGTAGAGCTCCATCTCATGTCAAAACAGAGTTTGCTTTGTATTCTCTGAAAAAAGCTGATTTCCTGATGTGTTTTGCAAACAGTTTGGCAAAACAGCTTTTGCCCCTCTTTCCCTCCCACGTTGGGGGAGGGAGCGGGGAGGAGCAGGTTTTTAAGCTTCTTCTTTCCCTCTCACAGCACTAAAACTGCTCCTCGCCTGATTCTTTGGGTGAGCAGTTTTGTGACTACCCCTTTTTATAGAGCTCCACAAAAACAGCTTCTTAAGAATAATCCTTGGACATTTGTGAATAGTTCATTTTATGTACTTGTAAGGTCACCAACATTCTGAAGGGGACCTGATAATCCTAGGACATTGTGAATATGGAATTTATCTACTTGTAAGGTCCCAACATTCTTTTTTTTAAGGGGACCTAATAATCCTAGGACATTTGTGAATATTGAATTTATCTACTTGTAAGGTCCCAACATTCTGTTGCCATCTGTTTTGTGTCCATCAGAAGCGAAAGCACGAGAACTGCGCTGGTTTATCAGTACAAGCAACTGCGTCGTTCTCCAAAAAGCATAAGCAAGTCCAGTAAGGAAATCATGGTGCAGATCGAGCCTATCCTCTTCGGAGTAATTTGACTAGCACTCGAGGCGTCAGATCTTCGTATGCTTTGACACGTACGTGTTTGACAATTTCGTCCAATTACCCTGTGAATACGTCTCTGAATCAGGTTGCACAAATGTATCCTGCACTTTTTTCAGTCATTGTCCACTGCTCCACTTTTGCCTATCCTGGTAGCTGACACCCCTAATTCCTTCTCGCACTGTTCCAACAGTTAAAAGGCTTATACAAGATCACACGATTTCCGATTTCGTAAAGCTATTCTTTGATGGTGGAGTGGTAGATGACTTAGAATAGTATATTACGCTTATCTTCGACAAGATATCTGTATTCTCTATTTGCGGCGGGTCGATCGGCGGCTAAACGCCAGCTGCACGCGCAAGATTCCAGTGACAGGAACGCAAACATACAAAAGATGATGCAAATGGCAGAGCTAACCAGCCATACAAGTCAAGCAGAATGTACCAAGCTAACCAGCCGTTTTGAAATCTGATAACAGCGATAGATGAAAAAATATTTTGAATGCAAATGGCAGAGCAAATAAATGTACTCAATCGCCATCACCAACTGCAGCGAGATTTACTTCAGTGACGTAAGGAATTTCACAGGATTCCCGTATAAACACACCCTTCAGCTCAGTGACAACTTATTATACATACGTCGCTACGAAGTTTTCTTCCATTGAAATTCGAACTACTGGCAGTCAAAAATCTGAATCACTGATCACAACTCTGCATGGCCTAGTCAGAGCCATCAAACAAAGCATCAGCGAGATAATTATAAAAAAAAAAGCATCAGAGAGAATGCAGCAGACTTCTGAAAGCCACCTAACATGGAAATTTCTCGGGTATTACACGGGAAACTTCCAGGCGACATTATGACTTCATACGAATCCCACACACATTCGAATGAGTTAAGATTTGATGTATCGGATAGTCTCTCTTATTCTTCTCCCGCGTTCAGACAAGCTTATAGTTACAAAATTTGATAATAAGTTGTTGATTTGAAGGAGAACAAGTATCCTACTAACTGAATAATGCATTAAAGACACACTTGTGAAATATTCCAAAACTACATACCATTTTAGGAGCCTATTTACACCCCCCCCCCCCACAAC